>KE504836.1:748915-783424 GCA_000441515.1 Elaeis oleifera
AATACAATAGAATACTAATGTTGTATTCTTCTTTTTTTTTTTTTATATTCATGGAACAGTTTTACATTCCTTTTCCTTCTTTCATGGATTCTCTCACAACCAAATATATCCCTAACCAAAAATGGTTGGCGCCAACGATGAGGACCACCAACTGAACACATCTTCTTTGCCCTTTTGGTTGGCTTACGTAGCTAGCAACTATCGCAGTCCGCATGAATTGATTACACCGAATACCTAGATATCTAAACTGCATCTTTTAGGCATGAACAAAATGCAAATCTAGTTGCACACATAGATGAACAATAACTACATGGATCATCAGACACAAATGCCTCCTCAAATTATATGCATCTTTTTTTGGGTAGAACCTGAAAGTATAGGCATCAAATGAAGACCTAAGCTGGGGACAGATCATGAATTTGATTAATGACGTGCACAAATGAGATCCTTGCCCACAACTCTTCATGGCAATTTCTTTCCCTCGTAGCAATCAAATCACATGCCGGTTCAGAAAAATACCTTCCATATATTGGTCAACTTGACGTGATATACAGTGATGGAAACTCTTGGGTTCATCATGAAAGATGTATTCGTCGTTTAAGACTACTATCCGTTGTTTAACACCCTCGGGGGACAGAGCTCTCTCATCCCACATGGCCGGCTGACCATACGCACATCAGCCTTACTTGAGCCCGTGCCACACCATCCATCCAGAGCCGGCGTCGTTTTCCTTTTTTTTCCTTGAACAAAACCGACCGCAGATAATGGGGGTGTCCACTGTATTTATGACCGTCTATTTATATATAAAAAAAATAAAACAGTGGAGGCGTCCATTGTCCTTTGCCCACGTAATCCTTCTCGCAATCCACCATAAGTCGACCCTCGTGCCCTTACCCGATCGCCCCACCGCCACCCTGCCGCTCCTTTCGGTTCCCAACCCTTGCCCACTTTCCCACAGGCACAACTCAAGCCATCACCATCGACTTTTCCCATCTTATGACGACCGTCCGATCAACCTTCCAAGTGCGATATACCGTTTTTTACGCTGCTCCGCAGGCTATCTCAACAACAGCGCCAGCTCCGCGTCCATGCCGCCGACCGCGCTGTAACAAACCGGAAGCCATTAAATCCAAACTCAGTACTTTACCAAAAAAAAAAGAAACTCAGTGGTACCTGAGCCTTTGTTTAAAACCCGACATATTCGCAACCCACTTCCGTTCCCTTCACGGTTCCGCTCACTCCATGTGAGCCTGATGCAACAACGTCAACCTTGTGCACCGCTCTCTTTCCCTCCTCGACGTACGATTCGCCGGATCGACGGCAGCGCTGTTTTAAGGCGGAGCACCCGATCCCCATCCGATTATTATTATTTCGAAAAATTCGTTTAACTCGATAAGAGCGCCCCCTGCCTTCGACTCCAAACCCCGTGGCGACGCGACTGAGAGAGAGAGGAGAGGGAGGAAAGAGATGACGGTGCCCGAGAGGCATAGGAGCGGGGCGGCGCAGGCGGTGGCGCCGCCGCCTAGTTTTCCGCTGCGGCGGCTCCTCCGGGTGGCTTCGGTGGCGTGCGGGATCCAGTTCGGTTGGGCCCTCCAGCTGTCGCTGCTGACGCCGTACGTCCAGGAGCTGGGGATCCCTCATGCATGGGCTAGCCTGGTGTGGCTGTGCGGGCCGCTCTCGGGGCTCATCATCCAGCCACTCGTCGGTCACCTGAGCGACCGCTCCACGAGCCCCTTCGGCCGCCGCCGCCCCTTCATCGCGGCCGGCGCAGCCACCATCGTCATCGCCGTCCTACTGGTCGGTAACTCCGCCGACCTGGGCCGTCTCCTCGGTGACCCCTCCGCTGGGCCCCGCCGACCCGGGCCATCGTCGTCTACCTCCTGGGGTTCTGGCTCCTCGATGTCGGAAACAACGCCACCCAGGGCCCCTGCCGCGCCCTCCTCGCCGACCTCGCAGGTCCGCTCTCTCTCTCTCTCTCTCTCTCTTCCTTCTTGATTTCGTTGCGACGCGGCGGAGCTGGGGTTTGTCCTGTTTTGCGATTTAGTACGGTAGAGGAAGCCGAAAGTTATGTGGGCTCAGGAATCGGGAAAGCAACGGACTTTCCCTATCCTTTAATGGCTGCGTTAATGACATTGAATGTTGGGTAAAATTACTTGAATGCCATTCCCGGGGATTGCTAGACTGCTTGTCGTATGTGTCGCTTTCCGTTGAAGGCAAGATATACTAATTGTGATGGAGGAAACGAGTGTCAGTAGCATGAAAGTTGTTTCATTTTCCATTTTCAAGGGTATGAATATATTTTGGCACGGGTCTAATGCTGTTGATCGGAATTTTTTCTGCTGTAGTCTTAATTCATTGTCCATACATATATGATTCTTGGAATTGTATCGATGATTTGGTGTCCACGGTTTAAGTTCTCTCGGAATGGAAATATTGCACCAGGTAGAGAATGTCCAATTGTGTTGTTGTGTACGTTTCGTAGCTGGGAAACAGCATGATTCACGAGGATCATTGAATTCTGGCCCGGGTCACGATGGGGCCGATCACACTAGAAGGTGATTCAAACTATTTCAGTTCAACTGGCTTAATTTGGTAGGACTCAATGCCTTTATAATGTGCAATCAGTAGTGTTGCCGCAAGCCTCCGGTACAAGGCGAGAGTGGCTGTGGTCGGCGCAAGTCCGGTCTGGAGCTCCATGATAGGTAGAGATCCGAGGATGGTTGACAGCTCCCATATCCTGAAAGAGAAGTCTAATCATCGGAAATTTTTCGGTGGAGGACTCTTCGATGCTTAAGTTAGTCAGAGCTTTGGGAATAGTGAGAGTGAGCGAGCGAATGAGTGGGAATTTCTGATTTTTCAGAGTTTCAGAGAGCTTACTAGAGAGTCCTTTGTGCCCTTTTTTATAGATAAAGGGGAAAGTACGTTATCTTATCAATCGATAACCATCATAGAGAATTGAGTCCCACGATACGAACATGGATAGTGGCCAGTAAGTGGTATTTACTTACGTGCCACGTTCCCTTGTAACCGTCTGAGATTTGAGAGAGTTTCCGTTAGCCCACATTATCCCTTGAAACGGTCTAATGTCTCAGGTTCATCTATGAGTCGTTGGCTCAAATCTGATGATGGGGTTGGCATGACGCTGACCAAGTCATCGGCTTAAGACTAAGGAGATGGGTCAATTACTCTGTAGCCATCCAGTCTTCATTTCAAAGAACTGAAGTGGGTGCTCGGCAGTGGTCCAAAGAGAGAAGGTCAAGATTAGGCGGTATCTTCCATAACACTTACCCCCACCTCCGAGTTCGGAGTGATTGCTTTGGATGAAGTAGTAGTTATCAGGATAAGACTTCGGCCTTCGTCTGATGGGTCGTTCAACTTGTGTGTTCAGATCTCGATCTTTGGTATGTCCTAAAGTTTAGGTTGCTCAACTCGAAGCATTTGGCAGAGAAGATCTTGGAGTTGCATTTATGCGTTGCTTTGCAAACCCTACCATAATTATGAGGGATGGGCGGCTCGAGACAGAGCAGCATAATAATCTGAAAAAGGTGGGATTTGGTTATTGCATTTGGATCTATCATGACTTGCCTTATATCGAACATTGATAGGTCTGACTGCATCTCTCGTGGATCGATCTACGTGGCCAGATCTGGAGGAGGTGCGATGAAGAGTTACATGATTGGGCGGCTCTGATATGTGCCATGTGGCGACATTAGATGATTAGAGGCTCTGATCCGGACCGTTGAGCTATGGTATGAACAGGCCTCCCATTCTTCCTTTTCATTCTTTTGCCAGTCGAGCTTTTCTACCACCACTCTGCCGCCAGGTCCATCGGAGGGATTCCTGTCATTGTTAGCGCCTTCACCTTCTCCACCTCTGGTAACCCTCTTATTCTTTTAAGCTCTTTCCCTAGTTGGTCCCCCCTCTTCTTTCTTGTCTTTTGTGCTTTGGTCATTCTTTTTTGCTTTTTCTTGTTCGATCTTCTTTTCGTAGTATTTCTTTTTTTTTGCTTCTTTAATGTCTTCCAGTAGTGAGGTTAAGGGTGAAAGTCGTCGAGGTTTTCAATTTTATAAGCCTCGGATTTGATGATCTTGTTAATCCTATAGGATCTTTCCTAATTTAGGGCTAATTTATCCCATTCTGTGGATTTGGACACTTCGGCTCATCGAAGGATGAGATCGTCGGGTTGGAACATCTTTGCTTGGACTCAAATATTATAGTAGCAGGCTATTCGTTGTTGATATGAAGCCATCTTGATCCAAGCTTACTCTCTTATTTCTTTCAGCAGATCCAGGTTCATCCAAAGCTGATCCGAATTTTTTTGCTCATTGTAGCATTCCACCATGATCGACAGTATTTTGATTTTGATAGGAATAACCGCTTCGGCCTCGAAGGCGAGATTGAAGGATGTTTCTCCGGTTGGTGTCTGAGGTGTCATTTAGTATGCCCAAAAAATATTGCAGAGCTCCTCAGTCCATAATCCCTTTGCCTGATTGAGTTTGGTCTTTAGTCCTTGCAAGATCGTATGATTGATCACCTCGACTTTCCCATTAGATTGTGGATGGCCAACCGTGGTGAGCCTGTGATCGATGTGGAGTTTCGAGCAAAAATTCTTGAACTTTGGATGTCGAATTGATGTTCATTATCGATGATGATTGCTTGTGGGAGTTCGAATTGACAAATGATCAAATTTCAAATAAAATCTCGAACTTTTTCTTTGGTAATCTGCACCAAGGGCTTGGTTTCGATCCACTTGGTGAAATAATCAATCACGATGATCAAGAAATTTTTTTGATCGATCACTTGCAGAGAAAAAAATGTCTGAAGATTTCAATTCCCCACATAGCAAAAGGTCAGGATGTTGTGATCGGCATAAGGTAAGCAACTGGCCTTTGTTGAATGTGGGCATATCTTTGGCACTGTTCATATTTTTTTATGAGCTTGGTTGCATCTTGTTGTAGGGTTGGTCAATAATATCCTTGTTGGATGATTTTGTAGGCTAGGGATCACCCCCTAAGTAGTTGTTGCAAATTTCCTCATGGACCTTCTGAAGAGCATAATCCAGCTCAGATGGGCGTAGGCAATGGAGCAGGGCTAGCAAGAATGACTTCTTGTAAAGCCTTCCTTCCAAGTGGACATACCATGGAGCTTGGTGTTTGACCTTACGAGCCTCAATGGCGTCGGCTGGTAGATCACCCTTGACCAAATAGTTGATGATAAGGTCCATCCAACTCGGCTCATATCCGACCTATAATACTGTAGGTTTTCGATACGTCTTTGTAGATGCTCGATGAAGATTATTTTATTATGGTCAGGCAATTCTGAGGTGGCGAGGTCAGACAAAGCATCAGCTTGGATGTTCTTCGACCTTGGTATCTGTTGGACTTTTAAAGTTTGAAAAGTTGTGGATATCTCTTTGAGCTTCTGTAGATATTGAGCCATTGTTGAATCTCGGGCTTCATATTCTTCTCAGACTTGGCCTTACGACAAATTGCGAGTTGGTGAAGACCTTGAGATCCTTTATCCCAAGTTTTTAGCAAGGCGAAGCTTGACAATCAGGGCCTCCTATTCGGCTTTGTTGTTAGAAGCTTTGAAGTCGAATCAGAGAGCATATTCTGTCGTAGCTCTTTTAGGCTAGCCAAATAAGCCCAACTCTACATCCTTGTGAGTTTGAGGCTCTGTCGATGTGTAGAACCCATCATGGCACTTCTTCATTTTTCTCGGGTTGTATCGAAGATGTTTTCTCGTCGGAAATAATACATTTTATGAGGAAGTCAGCCAAGGTTTGGGCTTTCATTACAGGTCGAGGATGAAAGCTAACATCAAATTTTCAAGCTCAATTGCCCACTTCGCCATACGCCAGGAAGTGTCTTGCCTTTGGAAAATCGTCCTTAAATCATCGTTAGGATAACCATTGAATGAGCTTGAAAGTCGGAGACATCGTGCGGATGTAATGAGCACATAAATCATCTTCTCGGCTCTAAAGTATCTGATTTCTATGTCTTGGAGAAGTTTACTTATATAATAGATTGACTTCTGAGTACCTGCATCTTTTTGGACCTAGACCGAACTAGTAGTATTGGGTGAGACAGACAAGCACATTAGTAATTCCTCACCTTCCATCGGTTTGGAGAGGAGCCAAGGGGACCTGAGGTATTCTTTGAGCTCTTCAAAAGCACTTCGGCATTCGTCTGACTGCTCGAAAGTCTTCATTTGTCTCAGAACCTTGAAGAATGAGAGGTATTTTTTAGCCAATCGTGAAATAAATCAGCTGAGACCCACCACCCGACCCATCAAGTGCTGTATATCTGTTTTGGTGCTTGGGTGCTTCACGTCTAGCAGTGCTCGAATCTTCTCCGAGATGGCTTTTATCCCTCGCTGAGTCATCATGAATCTGAGAAATTTTTTCTAGATGACTCGAAGATATATTTATTCAGATTGAGTTTCATTTGGTGCTGCCTTAACTTGCCAAAAGGTTCTTCTAAGTTGGCTATATATTGATCAGCCTCAACACTCTTCACTAGCATATCATCGATGTAGACTTTCATGCTGTGTCTGATCTGACGCTTGAATACCTTGTTGATGAGGCATTGATATTTGGCTCATGTATTCTTTAACCTAAAAGGCATCATTTGTAGCAATACAAACCTCTATCGATTATAAACGTCGTCTTCTCCTCATTCTCAGGAGGCATCCGAATTTGGTTGTATCCCGAGAAGGCGTCCATGAAGCTTAGCGGCTGATGTCCCGAGGTGGCATCCATGAGTTGATTGATCTTCATTTGAGGAAAGCTGTCCTTTGGATGTCTTTTTGAAATTGGTATAGTCGACGCAAATCCTTCACTTGTCGTTGGCTTTCTTGGCTATGACAACGTTGGCAAGCCATTTCAGATAATAAGCTTCTCGGATGAATCCTGCCATTGGGAGTTTGTCCACTTCTTCCTCAATTGCTTGTTGTTGCTCTAGGACGAAGCTTCTCTTTTTTTTTTTGCCTCACTGGTTGGTGCTCTGGGTTCATATTTAATCTGTGGATAATTATGTCAGAAGGGATACCTGGCATGTCGGATGCCGACCAGGTGAAGATGTTTTGTTAGCCTATAGAAACACCATTAGCTGATCCTTGTTGTAAGGCGTCAGCTGAGAGTCGATTCGAATTATTCAATTCAGATCTTCTCCGAAGGAGATTGTGACAAGTTGCTCGACTGTTCTCGAGATTCTTCTTACCCATCTTTATGATCTTCGATCGGTAGTCTCTATTGGTTGTTTCCTTTGTTGGTTGCAAGGAACATTACCGGCCGAGCATTTGGTCTTCTCGGATTTCTCCATCCTCATTATGGGTTGGAATCTGACAAGCAGATGATATGTGGAAACAATTGCTCCGAGTGCATTTAGCCTAGATCGTCTGAGTATTGCATTATAAGTCAAAGGCATGTGGATGATAAGGAAAGTGAGCAGAACGATCTTTTGTCGAGGCTCTACTCCAATAGTTACTGGCAGAGTAATCTTTTCAACCGCTATGAAATTTTCAGAGAATCCGACCAATGAGGTATTGACTTTTTTTTAGTCAATTAGTTTGCAATCTCATTTGTCGAAACACATCATAAAATAATTCGTCGGTCGAACTTCTATTATCTACTAAAATTACATCATAATTAGCTATTGTCTTGATACGACGATAGCATCATCATGAGTTTGAACTCTTTGGATATCATCATAAAAAAAAAAACCACCTCCCTGGTCCACTGTCTCTTCGAGCCCTCAGCTCGATCTTTTGCCGCCTGCCGCTAACGAAGTCCGAGATCATATTGATGACACTAGTGATTGGTTGGTTGTTGTTGTTTTCCTCGTTGGGTTGGTGTCGAGGTGGTTCCTTATCTGCATGCTCTTCGGGCCCACGAACATATTTCTCGAGGTAACCTCTCTGAATCAGCACTTTCATTTCATCTTTCAATTGGAGGCAATCGGTGTCATGGCCGTGATCTCGATGGAAGCAGTAATATTTTCTTCTATTTCTTCTTGTGGATGGAGGCTTTATTAGTGGAGGTTGATGGAGATACACCTGATCTTCGATGTCCATCAAGATTTGGGCTCGGGGGGCGGTCAGAAGAGCATAGTTGTTATATCGTTGAGGTGGACTTCTTGGTCAAAGATTTTTTGCTGGTTGGGAGGATTCTCCTTCAGCTTGGATCATGCATCGATCCTCCCATACCCACTTTTTGTTGGGAGTTCTTCCTCCCTCAGTTTGCTTGCATACAGTTCGGGCCTCTCCTACTTGTGCATACTTCCAAGCCTGCGCTAGTAGATCGACGTAATCCTTTGAGAATGTTTTGTCGAGGAAGAAGATGAGGCACTCATTTCGAAGCCCTTGCTTGAGCACTAACATTGTCACCAATTCATCAAAATTGCGTACTTGTAACATAGCTGCGTTAAAATGCATCATGCAATCACGTAGAGATTCACCCTCTTCCTACTGAATCGAGAAGAGATTGTCGGAGTTTTTTGCTTGGGCTCGATTATTGCCGAAGTGGGCAATAAATAGGCTTCTGAGCTGCATAAATAATAAATGGACTCCGATTGAAGTCCGGAGTACCATACTCATGTCGTCTTCTTAAGGATGGCTGGGAAGGCAAGACAGAGGAGGGCGTCCGAAGTGCCCTGAAGCATCATGAGGGTCTTATAGCCCTCCAAGTGATCAAGGAGATCCGAAGAGTCATCATACGGCTTTATTTGCAGCATCTTGAACCAATCCAGAATCAGTTCTTGTAGAATGGTGCAAGAAAAGGGGGTTGCAAGTTAGATTTGAAGTCATCGTCATTCCTCCAGCTCCTTGCTTGCACTTCGTCCAGACAGCGCTCAATCTCTCAGACTTTTTGCTCAAGATCCTCCTCTCGATGAGATTTTCTGGGGCATAGAGAGTAGCCTGGGGTCGAGTCACCATCGGAGGAAATTGGGGAGCGCTGACATCGCTTCTCCTTTCTTGAGCCTTGATGGGATGGTGATCGCTGTGCGGTAGGGGCAGAATGATGTGGGCTCTAGGATGCCACCTTCGAACTCCGATGGTGGATCTGATGGCTGTGCCGAGAGGGAGCTGTTTGATGAATATTTCTTAGGGGCTGCCACCTATTGCTGTTTGGTGGCCTGTTGAAGTTACTGCACGGTATTGGTCCAAGCCTAGACCTAGTAGATCAGGTCATCGAATCGTTGCGGGTTCGCCATTGCGGGTGGTTGTGCAGATCCCTCTAGAGCAAATGCTCGTGCGGCACCACCCAGACTATGCCAAGATGACTGTCGATGGGAGGTAATGGAGTTGTTGTACACTCTGGTCTTCATTATGATTTTTTTGCTTTGTTGTTAAGTCACGAAATCCTCCTTCTAGCACCAATCTATTGCTGTAAGGCTTCAATACGAGGCGAAAGTGGTTGTGGTCGGCACAAGTCTGATCTAGAGCTCGGTGGTTGGCGAAGATCCGAGGATGGTTGACAGCTTCCAGATCCTGAAAAGAAAGTCCAATCGCCAAAATTTCTCCAGTGGAGGATCTTTCGATGTTTAAGTTAGCCGAGCTTTGGGAGTTGTGAGAGGGAGAGAGCGAGTGAGTGGGAGTTTCTGGTGTTTCAGAGTTTCAGGGAGCTTATCAGAGGGTCGTTTGTGCCCCTTTTATAGAGAAAGGGAAAGTACGTTACCTTATTAATTGGTAATCGTCATGAAGAATTAAGTCCCATGACATGATCATGGGTAGTGGGTAGTAAGTGGTATTTACTTACGTGCCACATTCCCTTGTAATCACCCGAGATTTAAGGGAGTTCCCGTTAGCCCATGTTATCCCTCGAAACGGTCTAACGCCTCAGGTTCATCTGAGTCGTTGGCTCAAATCCGACCATGGGGTCGGCATGAGGCCAACCAGGTCATTGGCTTAAGACTGAGGAGATGGGTCAATTACCTTGTAGCCGTCCAGTCTTCATTTCAGGGGAATCGAAGTGGGTGCTCAATGTGGTCCGAAGAGAGAAGGTCGAGGTCAAGCAGTATCCTCCTATAACACGTAGAATATATGAGTGAGATAGAGAAGAAGGGAGGGGGGGGGGGGGAAGAGAGAGAAGGGACTTTAGTCCACTTTGAGTGGATCAAGGGAGGACTCTACAGGCCTAGACTACTACGTTACTAGCTTGCATAGATGGTCCATAAGTATTGTAATCTGTGAACTCCTAAACTCCTAGACCTACAGAAAACTAGAAAAATTGAAATGGGGAATGCAACTGCTTAGTTTATTACTGCAATTACTTGCTTAGGTGACCTGTAAGCAATACTAATTGTAAACTTGAAAACCTGTAGACCTTGATAATAAGAAAACTGATATGAAATGTGTAATATCTCAGGCTGTTAACTTGATTCTTTGAATAAATGGCTTGTCAGCAATACCATTCATAGCCTGCAAAATTCTTAGACCTATAAAAATATGGAAATTGAAATGGGAAATACTGCATCTTAGGCTGTTATTATAAACTGAAATAGGAATCATGACTAACATTTTGACCTTTCTAGAATAGAAAATTGTAACTTAGGATTTATGGAAGTTAACACATTTTATCTTTAATGGAAATGGACCTCAAAAATTACACATGTTATCGCTATAATCTGAGGTTGACTGCAGTCAGTAGAAGTATGAGATGCTGAAGAGGTCGGACACCTTCCGAAGGAAAGCAGAAAGGGGTGGTGAGGCAGAGGCGCTCGGAGATGTGGCCATCCAGACTATTTTGAAATAGGGCTGATCTGAAAATCAAGTCCACTTGCCGGAGATTTTCTGGTGGGGGATCCTCCGACACTTAAATTAGTTAAATTTCAGGGAATAATGGAAGAGAGAGTTTTAGTGAAGGAATGTTGTGGAAAAAGACTTACCCGAAGATCCTCTGGTTCCTCCTATTTAAAAGGGAAGGTCGGTGATTGGTAGATAGGCGGAATATGTGTTAATCACCCAGCAACGATCTCTATAATGCAATAACTGCACAATAATGGATATCTACGTTACTCCGTAGTTAAAATTGCTTGAATCGTGCATTCATGGTCAAGTGGACGCAACCGATGCCAAGATCGTAGTTCATACATAAACGGGCATATATTATTTCACGACCTGTCTTCAGTTCGTCAATATGCGAGGTGAAGTATGTCCGGTGGCTCCAAGGTTAGAGAGGCAAATATTCACCACATGAACTCAAAGTGGTATGTTACTAGTAGTTAGATCCATGAATAGCTGGCATGGCATTGGCTAGACCTCTAGGAAATAACATTTTAAATACATGAGAGTGTTAGGATCATAGGAGTGCTAGTTATGCTAGGTCTTATCATTCATGTCCCGTTAATGTTCCCGTGAAGCATTTTTGATTGATTTGCTGAGATCCAGATAACTCAGTCCTAGCACTAACTTAAACAATTTTTCCTAACTCGAAAAAGTTGTTGTTTGAGTGGCTTTTGGGTTGCTATTCTGAAGGCCTTAGTGATTATCTAATTACATGCTTTTAGACTGTTGAGTTTGCCAGCATCTATTCAAGTGCCGTGCCACATTACTTATGGCAGAACACCTTTTTTGTAGTTATAACCTGTTGACTCGGCAAGTTATTCCTTTTGAAGCTTTCCCCATTCTAACTCCTATCAACTTTTCTCCGGAATGTTGGCCTTTATAGTTAAATCTAGATTTTCATGTTTTACCATCAGGTTTAACTTCTAAAATCTTATGGTTTTATCAGTATTAGATACGCTAATTTTTATGCCTTAGTATGTTAAGCTGGTCTGTGTTTGTCTTCCATTGGTTTGTCTTATACATAAGAGTAAAATTACAAGCTAGCCAAGATCAGCCAGCCAGGCCGAGCTTAAGCTCGGTTCATTCTGTAATTATGCTGAGTTTGATCCAGCATATTTAATTCAATCTAGAGGAGAGCTGCTCATGAACAATTGTTTTAAGAGATCTAGTGAGAGCAAGAGGTCCCTCAAGGAGTTTGTATATACACCTTGAACTAATTTCCACTATTATCTCAAATTCTCCATATTAAAGTTGGAATACATTCTTTTGCATGTAAATTATACGAGTCTTCAGTAATTTTGGTATAAAAATAAGTCTTCTTTATATCTAGTGGCTATTGTAATATGTAGTAGTTATAGTTTGTTTCTGTTTTAAGCTTAATAGAGTAGAGTTCAAGCAGGTCAAGCCTTTCTAGCTTGACTCAATTATTAATTAAGCTAGCTGAGTTTGGGTTGAATTTCTAGTTGAACACAAGCTACTCAGAACTGCTTACTTGTTTGACAGCCCTTGGCAAGACAAAGTTTTCTCAATAAAATGTAATCCTACTGACCAAGCATGCCCTTTATTTTACAGCACTTCTGAGTCATTTTTGGATTTTAGGAATTTTAATCAGGATAGAGGTTTCTGGAGGTTGTAATGGAAGGCAAATAATTTCTCTCTTTCCCTTTTTTGCTTTTTCTTCAGAAAGTTGTCTCCTTAAGTTTATGTCTGTGGATATTTTAAGAGACTTGAACAAAGACTTCAGCTAACTTGCTCATAATTCAGCAGGATAAGTTAAGTCAAGCAAATGACATGTCTATTATCTGGTCGGGCTGGTCACATGACCCAAACCAGCACACTCAGATGTTGATTGGCTACTCTACATGTTGGTTACCTAATAGATGCCTCTCTTTCTGTTATTTCAGGGAAGGATCACAGGAGGACTCGGATAGCTAATGCTTACTTTCACTCTTCATGGCCTTGGGAAATATATTAGGCTTTGCTACTGGGTCTTATAGTGGCTGGTTTACCATCTTTCGCTTTACTGTCACCTCAGCTTGCAGCATCAATTGTGCCAACCTCAAGTCTGCTTTTCTTCTTGACATTGTTCTTCTTATCATCACTACTTATATCAGTATATCATCAGTCCAAGAAGTTCCTCTAAATTCTAGCAGTGGGGTTCCATACTCTGCTGAAGGAACAGTAGAGCAGCTAAACCACGTCCAAGAGGCTTTCCTCTGGGAATTGATAGGATCCTTTAGATACCTCACATTGCCTGTTTGGATGGTTCTGATTGTTACCGCACTTACTTGGATAGGATGGTTTCCATTTATTCTCTTTGACACTGATTGGATGGGTCGAGAGATCTATCGAGGCAACCCAAATGAAGGGCAACATTATCAAACTGGAGTTAGAATGGGGCTTTTGGTCTGACGTTGAATTCTGTTGTTCTCGGTTTTACTTCAGTTGTGATGGAAAAACTGTGCCGGAAGTTGGGAGCTGGACTTGTTTGGGGAATCTCAAATATTCTTATGTCTTTCTGCTTTGTTACAATGCTCATAATATCTTCGATTGTGAAAAATGTGGATTACCCTAGCAGTGGACTTCCTCCAGATGGCGTTGTTGTTGCTGCACTAATTGCTTTTGCAGTACTTGGGGCACCTCTGGCAGTGAGTAAATGGCTTCAACATACATTTTCATTAATTTGTCAAGTCATTTTTGCATGTTACTTTATAAAGTAGTTCTCATTTTTACAGGTTACTTATAGTATTCCTTATGCAATGATTTCTACTCGAATTGAGCCTTTAAGGCTTGGCCAAGGTTAGATGCTCAATTTCTTCTAAGTCTTTTGTATTTTGTTGCCCTTGTTTTTTATGTGCTAACTGACAATTAAATTGTAGGATTAGCAATGGGCATTCTAAATCTTGCAATTGTGATTCCTCAGGTAGAGATTCTCTTACTATAATATTCCTAAATTTGTGTTTGAGTAGTATTTTTTCCTTGTCATAGGAGAAGTAATCGAATATTCTATGAGAAATTATTTATATTTCTTGAATTATTGTTTTGGTGGAAAGAAGCATGCTATCATCCTGCATTGGGTAATTCAAGTGCTGAATAATGCTGCTAGATTTAAAGAAAGATCTAAAGAACTTAAAAGTAACAAAAGAACCAAATAATGGTATCTGTTTTATAAAAAGTGAAGAGGCCAGAAGCTTGGTTTTGTAGGTTCTCTAAAAGCAACTTTTCTGACTGCTTCCTGTAAAAGCACTTTTCAAATAATGTTCCCAAACACATTTTTTAAGAAGCGCTTTTTTTCTTTAAAAGTCAGAAAGTACTTTCTTTAAGCAATACCAAGCATGCCCTAAAGAATTCCGTTGGGCGTAATAATATGTAAGCTATGCTCATGTGCTTACTTAGAACTTACAAGTAATTCTACTGACCATTCAAGAGACTAAAGCAAAGAAATAATTATGTTTGTATGTGTGTGTGTATATATAGACACACACACACATACATGCACAGTACGTGTGTCTATATCTATATATATATATATATATATACACACAGACGTATGTGTGTATGTACGTACGTATATATATATATTCTGAAAAGTAAAAGCAAGTCTCACATCAAAGTGAAACCTATAAAACAAGGGAAAAATTTAGAATAAACATATTCTCCGACATCTCATAGTATTGCAGAAGTTTGCAAGGATAAATTTACTCTTTTTTCAATTTTCTATTGGGTCACACTGTTTCATTTATTTATCTTTTTGCAGTAACTTTCAATTTTGGATTTTTTAGGCCATATACCCCTATCTTCATGAATAATATGAGAACATTGTATGCATGTGGATTGATATTATTTATGCATCCATTACTGATCTTTGTGCTTCAACTATTAGTGTATATTTATAAGCTAAATATGTGTTCATTTCAGAATATGGCTATGATACTCCACTGAAATCCAAAATGAATAATTTCTGAAAAAAAAAAATAAATAAAAGAATGAAATTGATCTATGTTTGTAGGTGAACTAAGTTAATTTTCTGCAAAATTCCCATTACATTATTGTGTAGCTTAATATTCCTGCCGCTGACACCCACTTCATTAATGTGCCAGGAAGCTTCAGACATTTTAGATTCCCATTATATAGAATATGGAAAGGAATAACAAGGAAAGGTACATTATTATGTAATTATAATCATTAAGAGATGTCATCATATTTTTGATGATTTTAAGGATCCTCATCTCCAGTTCACTCCCATCAAAGGTTACTTGTAGCGAGCCTGCTAACTTTTTCAAATCCTCTTTCCTTGTCTCATCAATGCTGCACGAGTCTTTCCCTTTCATTCTAGACCCTTCAGTGCAAATCTTAGCACCTTGCCATTTTGGATTTTGTTTTGATCTTTATGCTACATTTGCTTCCTGGAATGTGAACCTACCATGAAATAGAAATCCAGCTTTGGCCCCACGTTGATGTTTGGCTTGTGTAACAAGGAATGCAATCATGATTTATTAAGAATTACCATTCCTTAAATAGAGGAATTGTCATTCCACTCTTAAATGGGATGAATGGTCATTCTCATGGAAATGAAAGATATTTATGGTATGAACTGGTTACCAGCATTTATGGTAAAAAATAGGAACAGGTGACAAATTTAGTAAAAATCACTTTGTGGTGTTGATGGTATAAAATGGGAATTCATAATATGAATAAAATTTGAATTTAAAAGTGTTATTCTATTATGAAAAATAATGAAAACATGAAATAACGACCATTCTACCATTATAATGGTTGTTATTTATAAGTCCGTCACGTGTACATGTAACATTAAATTTAAATGGAGCCTCCAAAACAATTATAATGATTATAATAAGAATCATTATAATGTAATAATAATGTTATTAATGTTATCATTACAATAAATAGCAATATTATTAGATGGTTATTATAGTATTACAACAATAATCATTATAGTAATATATCATGAAAGCATTTTTTGCTATTAAATAATAATATGCACTATTATAATGATAAATTTGTATTTTGTATGTAATTATGATAATGTTAATGTTAACATTAATGTTATATATCATTAAATTGCAGTTTAAGTAATCCTAAGAGGGTGAGATAGGATTTGCAACTTAAGTTGCAGTTGGTACTGCAATCATTTTTAATTGCAATACCAAATGCAACTTTGGGACCTTTTTTGCAATTGTGATTGCAAGTTGCAATTGAATTGCAGGCAACCAAAAACTACATTAGCTGCTTGTAATTCCAATTGCAGCAACTGGGATTGCAACCTGCCTAATTGCAGGCAAGTAAATGGAACCTTCATGCAAGGTTCTCAACTAATATATATTCAATTGGAGATTGTTTGCATAATGGACCTTTAGTTATATTATCTTCACATGGAAAAGCATTGATGCAAGCTCTTCATGTAGTGGTTCTTTAATTTCTTCAATTCATGATTCTTGATCCCTATTTCAGTCTCAAGAAGCTTTTTAACACCTAAAGTTGCCACATTGCTTGTGATGTAACATTGCTCAACATCAAATCATTGTTGATAAATGTCAATTTAATATGTAACTATTAAAAGATCTACTCGTATTTATGCCAATAGAGAGCATTAATTTCAAAACTCAGTTTCTTGTTTGATAACATGTTAGAAGGGGAAAGCAAGAAATGAAAACAGGGAAGAATTTGGATCAGGAAATGACCTTGCTGTTCTGCTATTGAAAAAAAGGGAAGAAAAATTGATTTTTGCAATTACAAAATTCAAAATGTCCTGAAATTTCTTGTTAAGATTTCTGGATGAGGTATGGATGCAAAGAACAAGTTTCTAAAGGAGGGTTGTCAATTGGTGGTGGTCTGTAGTAGCCTTATAATAGAAATTCCGATCACAGATTTTATATTGGTGTAGAAACAAAGTAAAGTGAGGTTTAGAAGCAAAAAAAGCATAGTATTAGGAGAAATCAAAGATAATAGAAGAGAGATTTTTTTTTTCTTCGTTTGGGGGGTGGTGGAGTGTAAACAATCTTTCTTTCCCAAAATCATGTATGATGATTTTTTGACCAACACCAATAAGTCATTTCATAGACTCTTCATGACTTCTACAAGTAAACTAGGACTCTTGGAAAGAAAGTACCAATCTCTATATGGGCACCCAAAACCTTTTCTAAGAATGCAAAATTCAGGATTCACGCTTAACCCTATATACGAAGACACGTAAGATAACCAAAAAATTTGGATTTGAAAGATTTTCTTGACTTTTTCTGGCTAACATAGACTTAAAGTAGGACTGTTGTACACTAATAACACTTAAAACAAGATTAAAAGCTAATTTAAAAATTATCTATCTAAAGGTTATTAAGCTTCAAGAAGAATCTAGAGTCAAATTTTATTCTGCATTAGTTGCTTTCCACCTATGTGCCAGTCTTGGAAGACTTACACTGCCATAAAAATTCAGATGGGGAAGTTGAAGTGGAACAATAGTTTTTTTTTTGGTGAAATCAATGTGTCTTACCTCGAGATTTGTAGGTATCTTAGTTTTGGTTACCTAGAATTGGTTGTCCTATTGAGTTTGCAAAATAGGGATGTCAATATGTCATTTGAGCCCATTGGATAGTGCGCTAACTTAAAAGGTAAACTAGTTGAATAAATGAATTTTTCCCATTGGAGCAAATGTTGGTTTGCCATGTATAGAACTTCAAGTGAATCCTGGACCAGCCACACACAACCCAAACAGACCTAACTTGACAAGTTTGGATTATATTACATGATAATACACGCATCACATAGTAAAAAGAGGGAGCTTTGACATACTGTCAGCTAATTCTTGGGCACCAAAATGACATTTTTTTTTTATTATTAAGCAAACTATGGTAGAATCACTAAAAGTGCATATTTAGGTAAATAGGCAAAGTATAAACCCTCTCTCTGAACTCATGTTCACTTCCCCCTGAAACTTTGGAAGACTGATGTAATCTCTCTTCCCTATTGCTTTTAATGTGCTCATGCCCAATTCCTGTCTTCCTCTGGTAACCAATGCCATAACTCCCTGAGTATACTAGTCCTGTCTGCCGTCCAAGCTAATTGCATTCTTTCCAGTCTTCTATCTCTCATTTGCTATGATTTAAAGATTCTACAATCAATCCCTTGGTAATCTGGTCGGATCTGAAAAATCCTATCATTATCCTTATGTAACCTGCCTCATGTAATTCATGATCATGGAGAGTTGACATTTTCTTGGGTTCAAACAAGATTAAGAGTCTTTATACATTTTATCTTTGTCAAGAATGACACTTGCAAGTTTGTCTTCCAGTGAAGCTTTCGAGAGTGGCAAGTCATGGATGCATTAACAACAGAGTAATGAGGTGACACGTTCATTTTCATGAGCATATGTTTCGAAGGATCAGTATAGGGTCCATAAACTTAGTTAAGAATCAGGTTCTTTCTTTCTACATCATATATCAATATGTCAATCCAGTGCCAGTCTATGGAATAAAGTGCTCTAATGCACTTTAAAATATTTCAGTTCTCTAGGTACACTGTTGTGTCATCATAACTCGAACTAATAATGATGGGAGCAAAATTTTATTGTAAATCGATTATAATATATTAACTCAGAATGTGAATATGTTAGGAAATTTATTGAGACTTCCATGCAAGTTAGGTTTGACAAATGGAATTATATATGACTGATAATCACATTCTCTGTTGTTTTAGGGTTAAATTTCTTCCACTTTTCCCCAATTTACTTTTTGGGCTTTGCTTTGTGGATTTTTCAACACATCTTTATAATTTATTAATCTTTTTAAAAAGTCACACTTGCTGAAATTATCAGAAAGATTTTTGCCTTTCTTGCTGTGTTGTTCATTTTGTAATTAAATCAGGGTTCCAACATAATTTTTTAAATTTTTTTCATCAGTTTGTCTTTCTAATTTAGGATGATATACTTCTATTTATTTACCTTAATAAACCAATGAATAATGTGCCAAGTTATTGGCTTTCAAAATCTGAAGAATAACTTGAATGAGTGGTTCCATAGACAAGAAATGCTACTATAGTTCCAGTATCAAAGAACTCCTAGCCATATTGCATGAACTGCATAAACCTTGCTAAGCATGAGCTGCAAGATTCATACTTTAATTATCAAGCCTTATTAAGTTTAACAAAATGACATATTTACAACTGAACAAATTCGAAATAGGCTGGATTTTAGAGTTGGTGGCACACTCAGCTGAACTTTTGACTCTGCAACCAATTTATTGGTAATTGTCAAAATCTGTCTGACCTCTCAAAGTATTTTCACATCATCTGCATGTGAATACAAGAGCTTTTTGATATAGAGGTGAAAAATGAAGCTAGTCTTCAGCTGCCATGCTTATTAATTCAGTGCTACCTGCTTTTAACTGTTGCTGTTGGGACTTGGGAGACATCAGGTGCTGGTTTCCCTGGGAAGTGGACCATGGGATCAATTATTTGGAGGCAGCAATTCACCAGCCTTTTCTGTAGCAGCAGTTGCAGCTTTTGCCAGCGGAATTGTGGCAATTGTTGGTCTTCCCCCATCCTATATTGGAAGGACAAAGAGTCGCAGATAAGTGTATTATTGTATTCTTTTTATCATTATTTTTTTGGAATCTATACTGCTGTTTGATAGCCATTTCGCATGGGAAAGATGTAATTTTATGTGTCATTTGTTAATAAAGCTGCTTATTTGTTTCCTTTCTGTCACTCTGCAATTATTTCTGCTTCTTTTGGCTGCCTAGGATACACAAACTCTCAATCTTTCTGGTTTTTTGTTACTTGCATTACTGCAGTCTGGAACCGAATTTTTTATACTCCAAATCTCGGAAGGGAAGCAATAAATAACAAAAACCCTTCCTGATAGAGCATTAAAAAATGGATAGAGAGTTCTGGATTATTTTATTGACTCCTGCACTAATGTTGGTAAGATTTCATGCATGACCATCATAGTGAGTTAAAAACCAATTGCAAGAGTTGCACCATAAAAGGCATGAAAGCACGAATCCTTGAATTTTTTTTCCCCCTTCAGTTTGATACTCATTTAGGTGGCAGTGCAGGAGCTTCTATGAGAATCTAGGTAGATATGCATTACACCTTATTGATGTATCCAAGGGTTGAAATAGATGATATCTAGACCTGTTTAGGGTGTGGGCCAGGCTGGGCTGTGCCCAAAGCTCAACTCTATTTACTTAGACCCAGATCTGGCCCGGCTTGGCCTTTGTGCCGACCTTCTGAGTCCAAGTTGGGCCCTTACTTGGACTTTATGCTTCCAACTGGTCGCGAGCTTTATGACCAATTTTTAATTTTAAAATACCTAAAATAATATTTATATTGCCAACAATCTACAATACATCTATTATTCCATGGAGGTCACATATCAACAAAATTGTCAATCAACTCTATAAATACATCGAATATAGACATACAATACAAGAAAATAATAACAATGGGCCAAGTTTTGATCCTCAAGCTCGAGCCCAGTCTGTGAATAGCTACTTCAGAAGCAAGTCATCTTACCACCGACATGGGGAATCTCTAGAAGTTGGAATATTAACATGTACTAGAAGTATCGGTTTATTGCCATCCACAGAAAGAACAATTCAGTGCACCTTTTTGATGGAATCTCCAAAACCATTCCCTCTTGGTGTCCAAACGTCCAAATGATGGGTCACATTCTATGCCTGAAGATTAGCATGGACATATTCTTCTTAGATGACTTAATGGATAGTCCATCAGTCATTCTGTCTCATTTATTCGGAGCCAGAATGACGTCCTCAAAACAATGTGCTTTCTGTGGATGTTTGGATTCAGAGCTTTGTGGCAAGCAAGTAGGATTAGGATACGCTGATCCATGCTTCGATGGAGACATGCCCTGTGCTTTCCTTTGTGTGAATCTTCATTTTCATGTGTTCATTAGTTGTTCATGGAATAAATTCTGGATGTTGAGGCCATCATAAGGTTCTGAAAACGTCTAATTGCCTTCGATGCCCATGCTTTGGTGCAACAACTTGGTGCTATTAAAGCTTTCCTTCTACGACTGCTGCTTTCTGATCTGGACTACAAATTCCCTTGACTGTTGACCCCAGTATCTGCACTAGGTAAAAATCTTCAAAGATATGTTATTGAAACACATATTTCATAGAAAAACACTACTAAAAACGTTGACAGCTTGATTCTAATGGCCTATCTATGCAGTGGTCAGATCTTTGATCTCATGCTCATGTTCAAAAACATTTTCCTGAATGAAGGAGTGCATACACTGCTCAACAATCTATGATGTGTTTCTAATTTATTTTTGGCTCCTGGCATACATCTTGATAGATATGTGTATGCATGTATGCCATGAATGAGAGCTGCCTCAAATAATGAGCCCTCACCTGCCCACCAGTGTTGAGCAACAGCAATATGATCATTTTGGATCATGCTCTGGTCGCTGATAGCCAGGTATTGTGAGCACCACCCAGTAGGTGGCATGTCCACCAATGGCCACAATTGGACAGATGCAGTCTTTCTCTTATCGTTTCTGGTTGTCTTGACTGGAAAAGCAATCGAACTCTACAGGAGAAGCACAGCTATCCTGAGAATATATTCCATCTATATTCCTCTGCTATTGAGAACGTCACATTTCTAAAAGTGTGACAAGAGGCAGAAGATATTTGTGTGTACAGGTCTCCAGTGCAATGTTTTCCAGTGGTATAGCTGAGTGTTATTATTACTACTGCTAGCACTGAGCACGTGTCATGCATGTAAGCAGCAGTATGGATGGGTATGATCTCGAGGGCAGGATTTTTCAAATAGGTTAAATACACTCATTTTCAGTTGTTGGAACTTCTTGTTTCTCTTCCAATAAAGAGAGAAGTGAAAGCTAATTCAAGGTGGGTGCACATATAAATTTGTAAACTTTTAAATGGCCCGTAGGTGCTATCACTCGCTTTGGTTGATGTCTACTAGATATTTGCTTCATACAATGGTCTATTATTTAGTCATATCTTTTACAATGCTTTGTTCATTCTTTAGTCCCTTTTCCGTTTTGACTAAAGGGAAGCTAAAAAGGAGCCGCCTGGCTTTTATTAATATAGATAAAATAATTTACAACTTGGAAGAGTGAACAAGATTGGTTAGAAAGAATCGGGGATGAATGATAAGAACTCAAATGGAAAGAATTAGACGATATGAAGAGAGTTAGAAATATCCTTGATTTTGCTCCAAATTATCTTGTAGTTCGGTTGCACAGAATGAACCACACAATAAAATTATGAAAAATCAGGATAAATGATGGTAGTGATGGAGAATTGCTTGTTAAGAAAAATCTATGCACTCCTTCCAAACAGCCCTGATAAGGATGGACAAGCTGTTTCTCTTATGCAGCCATGACTGTAATATATCATCTTTTATGCTTGCTCGTCGATGCAGCTATGCTAATTTTAGTGCATGGGCATGGTTGAATCGGATTGGATTCGAGCTGAAACAGAT
The DNA here is from genome assembly GCA_000441515.1 of Elaeis oleifera. Classification (NCBI taxonomy): domain Eukaryota; kingdom Viridiplantae; phylum Streptophyta; class Magnoliopsida; order Arecales; family Arecaceae; genus Elaeis; species Elaeis oleifera. Next base: position 771,185 of record KE504836.1, read on the forward strand.
TGTGATGAGCCTTTTTTTGCACTGCGGCTGGGAAAGAGTGGAAGAGGAGGTGGCCTGCCAAAACAAGGTGCCCGGTGACTTGGATTCATGCACCAAGCCAATATATAAATATGCACAAAGAGAGACAAATTCCTTCTTATCCTTTCTTCTCTCCATCTGCCCCACCTTCCAACCCCAGCAGGAAGGACACGTGGCTCCTGATTCGTGTGCATTTCACCAACCCATCCCTGGGCGGCAGCATCTCAGCCTACCTCCAGGGAACATGTGAGAGAGTGAATGAGAGTATCCACAACTTGTTCAAGTTGGGCGGCTGCTCCTCTCTCTCTCTGTCGTTCCTGCTAAGGGGCAGGCACAAGTTCTCCATGTTGTTGAAAAGGATGCAAGAACAAGTGGTTTTATTGGAGCAGGTATGGCCACTGTGTTCCCTATCTTCCAACTGCTTCCTCCCCACCATGCATTAGGAAAAGTTCATAATGCTCCACTTGTTCCGTGCTGTGTTCCCTGTGAATTGCAGCAACCCTCTCTTGGTACATCCGCGTCAGAATATAGTAAAAATATGAGCAGGCCATATAAGAGACTTTAACCTATCTGATGTGGAACTATTATTCCTCAACATTTTCTCTTAAGGGACGAAATCCGAAATGAGGGACACTGATACCATGATAAGATCCTATCTAAAAATTCAGACGTTTTCAGTTTGGATATCAGGTTAAGATCGGAGGCTTTAGATGGATGGGCACGACAGTTTATAAGCACGATAAGAATCTTTAACCTATCCGATATCCAATATGAGACTATTATTCCTCAACAGATTTGATAATGAATGCGTGACATATCTATGAAGCCAATTGGGAGCTTGAGGACCCACTAAAGTTTCAACAACACTTCAAACCTTTAGAGCCACCTTGGAAGATTTGAAGCCCTGAGACTAGGGGCCGGGCTTGAAGCCTACGTCTTCCACGCACAAAGCTCTCTTTTGGGGTGGAAGGTACTTGGGGAGGGCTTAACGCTAGATAGCAAGTTGGACGGGAACAAATGCCGGTTCTGCCAGAGTTAGCAACCGAGGCCCACTCCCCTGTCGTAACAAAATCCCACTAATTAAAGATAGGGGAACGGGAGACTCTTAGTTGCCTAAAGATTCCAACAACACCCCGTTAATGGAGCACCAACCAAACATGCTTTCGCATTTTTAAGCAGGAAATAAAGTAAATCATTCAAGAAAAAAAAAAACTAAGACATACTGATAATAGTAACGTCTAGAGGAAAAAGGAAGAAGAAACAATACTAAAAGCTAAAAAAAAAAACTTTTGGTCATAATAGAACCAGAGAGAAAATAGGAAACATCACTGAAAGCATGAAAGGCTTCTTATATAATAATCCCCGCACAAAGAGGATAAGGAAACGTTACTAAAAGCTAAAAAACTACTTCCTTTCGGTGACGAATTAGATGATGCCTGAAAAACATGGGCTGACCGGTAAACAAGCGAGCATTTGCATAAACACATGCATGGTGGATTCCACTCGACAAACACACAGCTCTAGAGACCAGAATGCAAACCTTACAGCTTTAAAAATGGAGAGGAAAAGATTATCCTTGGTTTGGGACCATATGTGATAGAGCTAGAAATAATGTTTAGGTAAAGAAAGTTGAGAGACAGAAGAAATACAACAAAAGTGAAGTGGTAAAAAATCCTAACGCAAGAAAAGGCCAAAAGGCACCAACATCAGCCTCACCAATTAGCTTATTACGGGCTTATATAGATAAGGATCTACTCATCTGCCTCCTTATCAAGATCATACAATTGCTTTGTTCCCTTGTATTGGTTCTCTCCCTCCCTCGGTTCCTAGATACCATATCCATTTCTTCTCACAGGGAGATGTGTTAAGACTTGAGATATAAGCTGTTGCCTCTTCTTCAAACACGTGGCCATGACTCTCCTACTCTGTCCTATCTTATATAAGCATAGTCCCCCTCACCCTTCCGAACCAATTCGAAGAGAGCAAACCTACAAACAACTCCAAGGCCTCCAATCCCCTCATTATCATCCAAGTCTAGTGGGAAACGGAAGAAAACACGAGGAGGAAACCAAACACGATGTGCAATACCACTCCCTCCTCTCAGCTGCCTTTCTCCTCACCAAAGTCCAACCTCTTGGACGTCCCCCATAAGGAGCACTCGGAAGAGGACCTCCAAAGATGGCCTACTCTCTCTGAGGTAACTAACCAACTAATTAATTATCTATACGTTTAACTTGTGCTCTTCTATAATATATGCAAGACCTGAAACTTTTACTTGCAAGCTGATGGATGGATGCTAACGTTTTGTGATGTGAATTGCGTTTCAGGTGGTAGAGGAAATGAGAGCCATAGGAAGGATATCCATCCCTACAGCTCTCACTGGTCTAGTCCTCTATTCGCGCGCCATGATCTCGATGCTCTTCCTCGGCTACCTCGGTGAGCTCGAGCTCGCCGGTGGCTCCCTCTCCATCGGCTTCGCCAACATCACGGGCTACTCGGTCCTGTCGGGCCTCGCCATGGGCATGGAGCCCATCTGCGGCCAGGCCTACGGTGCGAAGCAGTGGAAGCTCCTGGGCCTCACCCTCCAAAGAACCGTTCTCCTCCTCCTCTCCGCTTCCCTTCCGATCTCCTTCCTCTGGTTCAACATGAAGAGGATTCTCCTGTGGTGTGGCCAGGACGAACAAATCTCCTCCACTGCCCACACCTTCATCACCTTCGCTGTCCCGGACCTCGTCTTCCTCTCACTCCTCCACCCTCTTAGAATCTATCTGAGGTCTCAGAACATCACCATGCCGGTCACCTACTGTTCTTTCATCTCCGTCATCCTTCACGTCCCGTTAAACTACCTCCTCGTCGTCCGCTTCAAATGGGCATCGCGGGCGTCGCCTTGGCGATGGTCTGGACTAATCTGAACCTGCTCCTTTGCTTGCTTCTCTTCATACTGGTCTCCGGAGTCCACAAGGTGTCATGGGTGAGCCCGAGTGTGGACTGCCTCAAAGGGTGGTCGGCGCTGCTCAGGCTCGCCATCCCGACGTGCGCCTCAGTGTGCCTCGAGTGGTGGTGGTACGAGTTCATGATCATGCTGTGCGGCCTCTTGGTGAATCCAAAGACCACGGTGGCGTCGATGGGTATACTGATCCAGACGACGTCGCTGGTGTATGTCTTCCCCTCGGCGCTAAGCCTCGGGGTGTCGACCAGGGTGGGAAACGAGCTGGGAGCGGATCGGCCGGCCAACGCTCGGAAAGCCACGATCGTGTCGTTGGCCTGCGCGGTTGTGGTCGGGCTGATGGCGATGGCGTTCACCACCTCGATGAGGCACCGGTGGGGAGGCTGTTCACGAGCGATGCAGAGATTTTGGAGCTCACGGCGGTGGCTCTGCCGATATCCGGGCTTTGCGAGCTCGGGAACTGCCCGCAGACGACGGGGTGCGGCGTGCTGAGGGGAGCGCGAGGCCCAACACTGGGGCGAACATCAACCTGGGCTCCTTCTACTTGGTCGGCATGCCGGTCGCCATCTTGATGGGTTTCGCCGCCGGCATGGGCTTCGCCGGCCTGTGGTTGGGCTTGCTTGCGGCGCAGGCGTCATGCGCGACGTTGATGGCATATGTGGTGGTTACGACGGATTGGGCGGTGGAGGCGAAGAGAGCTCAAGAGTTGACCAAGGCTTCTAAGTCTTCTTCTGCTGCTATCCTTCCTATTGCTAATGATTCCTATGGCATTTGCAATGCTGTTCCAGCTTCTACTCAAGATGGCAAGAAGATAGCTAATTTGGAAGAGATACGGTGCGATGGTGATGATGGGAAGAGCGATCCTTTAGAGACAGATAAGCTCATTCCTGTGGAATAAGTAGGAGTTGGAGATTTTTTTTTTTTTTCCTTCGCTTTCATGGGTTTTTTTGGAGTGAGAGGTCGTGTCTTCTACCTTCTTTATTTTCAGTTTTTTTTTTTTAATTGCTCTTATCTGATGTATCCAGGTGACACTATAGATGAAACTCTATTTTCCATCTCTGGAAGTGTTCTTTCTTTATGTGTTTGAGAGGGATAGGGTGGTAATGGAGATGTTAATTTTAATACTTGAGAGACAGTATGCCATTTCTAGTGTTTCATACTATTCTAACCTTACTTCAAATATGAGACAGTGGCTCATACCAAACATCACATTAAAAATGCGTTCCTTTTATAGTTTGACATTCTTTAATTGGGTGCCTGTTCCCATTAGAGAGTAGATGCCTTTATCACTATAACATTCCTTTCCCATTGTAAGTACTAGTTTTCTAAAGGAGTTCACTTTAGGAAGAAAACCCAGCTCGGCTCTGTTATCTCCATTCCCTTCCAATCCAATGACTAATCTAGTCAATAACAACATGATTTAGTGTTTTAATATTCCGTTCTTTGATGACCAGTGCGTTGGTTTCAGAATTCCAGCTGCATAAACTATCTTCCGCAGTCCAAACTCCAGCACACATTCAAGATTTAAATGCTTTAAACTTTTTTAGTCTGGATTTGAATGTGTTCAAGAATCATGATATTTCATGATTTTTACATATATTTATACTAGAGGTTATCTTTGTATCATATAAAATGTTTATTCTGCAATGTTTAAATTAAGGTCTAGAATCATGAAATTAAAATTGCTACCTTGTATGCCATTAAAAAAAAAAAAACCTCCACGTCTATGCTAGTGTTTTCCAATTTCATGTTATTCTCTCCTTGTGATCATCTTACTTTTTTTCCATTTCAAACCTTTTTCTTATAACAATCAGATCCCCTCTTTAAAAAATTAGAGCTATCTAAAATTTAAGAATTAAATCTGGAATAAAGATCAAATTACGATTGTTCAAAATAAAGCAGCCAATTTTGCTAAAGTAGACACATCTTTTGGCCCATCTCACTTGATACGAAGAGTGCTTATCCTCTTGAATGTATGTGTATGGTTGCATCACACACACGCACACACACACACACACACACACACAGGAGAGAGAGAGAGAGAAGGAGATAGTGATAGATGATAATGGGAGGCAATAGTGGACAAAGTTCCTCCGGAAGGGGGAGGTTGGGGTCCCTGCTACTAACTGAAGAAACAATATCCAGATATTATTACTTCTGTCTACTTCTCAGATGACAAAATTCTCAGCATTGCCTCTGAAGAGGAAATAACAAACAGTACTTCCCCGTAGTCCCCACTCCCTTAACCTTTTCCTCCCACTCTCCTCACTTGTACCAATGAGACAAAAGAACTAGGAAAGATGAAATGTCCCCATTTTTCTGCTTTAGTGAACGCCACACCTAATCTTTAGGAAAAATCTCCCTTTGTTGTGCGTTCATCTCATTCTTTCTCTCATCTGTGCTTCTCAACTTTTCTTCTCTTTTCTCTTGTCTCCATCTTCGGTGCCATTCTTAGTACTCATATAACCATTTCCTAGTGATCAGATTTTGGCATAACGTCAGGAGAAAAGGGACTAGAGGGATCTTTATATGGCGCCTCTTGGCCTCTTTGGCAATGTTGTTGCTGCTTGAAATGGTGATTGCTTGCATCAACAGCCATCAGATAACATATCGAAGGGCTGGAGGGTGTTTGACACATTATAATGGAGGAAAAACAGGTGCATGCATTCCATGTTCATGATCCTTTATTGCAAGGATGTCAAGCTAAAGCAAAAGCATCTTCTGGTTTGCCATGATCAATTTATACCATTTTTTTGTAAGAAAAAAAGAGGCTTGGACATTAGATGGAATATTCCATTAATTGAAGGTCTTGTACTTAATTAATATTACTGCAAATATGAAAAGTATGAAATTTTGGAAAAAAATTGAGAAAAGTAATGTGACATATGAGATGCCTGCATAAGAGAAAGGTTTGGAAAAGGTGATACCTTAGCCTAGCAATGAATGATAGTTTTTTTTTTGACTAGAAGCAACGAATGATGCTTGTCAATCTATAATATAATTCTACTTAATACATCATATGTATTCTCTATGAATAAACCACGAATAATTTGTAGAACTAGTGAAATAATAAATTGTTGTAATTATAAAAGACATGCTCTCAAAGTTATTAGGCTAGTTTCAAATTTAGATGACTGAAGAATGTGTAATGATTTGGAGAATACTGTAGCTTCAAGGTCGGAACTTCCAACTGCGGAAAAGCGAAAATCCTACTGTTAGAGGTTTTAATAAAGCTTTTCTTTTCTTTTTTTTTAACTATTTTCTTTTTCTTTGGAGAAGTACCAGAGGTTTCGAGGAGGTATAATGAGGAAACTCATCAAACACTCTATGCATCCATCCAATGTTATCATGAAGGATTCCTCTCCCTTAAAATGTTCTTATATCTTTTTCCATAAACATCTTATTTTTAGAAAAGCAAAATAGGATGAACGAAAGATTGGTCAAAAATCTGAGTGGGGACTGGATGGAATTCAGTCTCTTATATTGATGCAAGATCAGTTGGGACGCTCAAGCGACATCATTTAAACTGACAACAAGGGTTCAGACTTGAGGACTTGAACACAGCATCAAAGCAAGCAGGCTTTGGATATGCACTGCCAAAACATGCAAAACTTGTTGACATCGACCTTTTAGAATAATGACGTCTCGAAGCCAGATGGAAAGGTTGAAACATGCTTCCCACATGATAACGTACCATCACAATCAGTGTAGTCCAACAAAGATCAAATAACTATTATGATAGGCATCGGAGACAATGTTGACTGATTTCATGATGTTTGTGTACTTGCACTAAATTTGCCTAATGCAGTTGCCATCTCGCCTTTCAAATTATACAAACTATTGTTGGTGTGATAAAAGAATCGAAGTACATTATCATGTAATGATAAGTTTCCCACCTATGGTACGTATGTCGACACTGAAAGTGCGTAAAAGGTCGGTGCATGATTAAAGAGACCAAAGTTTAAAGGAGCTAAAAAAAAAATATTAGCATGCAGCTTAGCAATTAACAAACTTATCATCTTTCCATCTCAATTGCAGGCATCTTTGGTGCTCAACACGACCCTGCTTGATTGGAACTCATCTTACAATGATTTGTATAATGGGTTAATTTGGACCTTATGGTGGTCAGTAAGAATACTATGTCTTTCAAAACCTAATTAACATTGATTCAAATAATTTTAAAAGGACATACCAAGCCAATGTGACCATTGTCAACCAAGGTAATCCAATTAAAAAAGAGAGATAATCATAAGGACCATCATCACTACGCAGCATGATATTGTTATTATGCCACGTGGCACCGCAACATAACTTTATCTTTAAATAAATAATCAGGATAAAGTAATGGTCGGCCAATGGTGCAAGTGTCGTTTGTTGAACAACAGTTTCTATCACTAAGAACCTGCATAATGTAGTATTTTTTTCCCTCTGTAGACAAATAATGCATGCATTGCAATCAGAAGGGGAGGGGGGTAATTGATGGAGGTGGCGAGTTATGTGGGGTAGGAAGCTCCATATGCGGCAAAAGAGAGAAGAAAACAAGGTTGAAGAGAGAGGCAGAGATAAAAAAAAGAAAGAAAAGAAGAAGGACCCATCCTTTGTTGTTTCTTTAGGGTTCTCCCTTTGCCATACCTAAAACTAGCATGAGTTAGTCCTCCATACCCTCTACATGTCATGTCAAGGCGCCTCGATAGATCAGTAAGTGCTCCTTATCTTCTCCACCCCAAAGCGCAAAAGCCCAAAACAACTTGAAGTTGCCTACCACCAACCTCTCAAAAGAGGATGGGGGAGGCTGAGCTTCCCTTCCAGGCAGTGACACTTGTGTCTCCTACCTCACACTTACCGCCGTCCATGGCGTAATTTGTTCCCATATGGCCAAGGAAGGCTACAATAGGGTTGCATGTCCCCAAACTCAAAAGATTTCCACATGGTGGGCTTCATTGACTTTGAAGCACAGACCATGTTCCCTTCATAATGTGGTAGCCCTCTTATAGGGTTCCATGTCCTCTTTACCCTTGGTCAGACCATGTGTCAACACTTAAAAGAATCATATATATATCAATATACAACAATTCACACACACTTGCCACATGGGTGATCTAGCTAGGAGGCCAATGACTCTACTAGACTTCTATGAAGTCTTGAGACTCAGAAATTTGAGGAGGTTGAGACCTCTCTAGCTCAATGGTCCAGAGATACCTGGCAGAAGGGCCACTTCACATCAGCATGTGAACTACCGCACAATCATTCAGGAAAGCAGAATTTATAATACAAGTTACACTGCCAAAAGGTGTGAACTTTGAACTAAAATGGATCAACAAAACCATATCCTACACCAACCCACCCACCAGCCCCTTTCTGGACTTTGAACAAGGTTTGAACACGGCAAAGCATGAACGTTATCAGTTACGTAAGCCTGTCTCATCTCATGACACCACATTAGTTCTCAGCTCGATCTCATGGCAAATGCCTCAAAGGAAGGGGTCACAAAAGGAGTGCTAAACTGGTCGTCGAGGTGGATGGTGGGTGACCTGAGCTGGAAGGAATGTGGGGTACCACCAAATAGCTAGCAATCCACTTTCTTATCAGGCAATGTGGTGTTGAACACTAGAAGCTGAGGGGCTGACTCACAGTCGCTTTCGGTCTCTCTAAATTACAACCCACTCCACAAAGCAACGGTGTTGTTTTTAAGAAGAAAAAGCTTCAACAATCCCATCCACCTTCACAACTAATACTCTATCATTCAATCATTCCTTCTCAATAAAGTAAGATATCTCTTCGAGGGATGGAGAAAAGCCCTCCTTACAATTGTCTTAAGCCTGGAAGTGGCGAGAGACAACAATGGAGGATGAAAGCTTAAGGCATCTTTGGCTTTGAAGCAAAGAAGTTATCGCTAAGCTGGTTGACTAATTTGGCTTGCTCGTGTTTGACCAGAATGCCTTCGTTTGACAATTGGAAGCCTCTGCATTAAAACCTCGATGGACTCGTTTGGATTACAGAAGTGGAGCGGGGAATATTGACAAGATAGGTTGTGAGAAACGGAGAGGGGTCTTTTATTTGATTGGTATTTTAAGAGAAAAAATAAAAAAAAAATATAGAAAGATGCTTTTCATATACCATAAAAACCCACAAAGAAGATTAATTTTGAAACTTTTCATTAAATAAAATTAATGATACTTTTTCTTTTAAGATCTACAATTAAGATTTTATAAAATATCAATAGATGGTTATGATGATAATAATGATGTAGATATGTGATCGTGGAATATATAAATTCTCAAAAATATTATTTAAATATTATCTTTATAAATATTAATATAATATTATATTAAATTATCTTAATATTTATATAAATATAATATAATATTTATATTAATATTGATATTATAATATTTATTATATTTTAATATTATTTTAATATTTATACTAATAAAATATTATCGTTCATATCCATATAGTATTTATACAATAAATTTATTATATTAAAATATTAATATTATATGAATATAATATTAATTAATATTAATATATCGATATTTTTTAAATATAATAAATTATTATGATCTAATATTATATTATATTAATATAAATATAATATTATTATTTACATAAAATTTAGAAGTAAAAAATATGATTTATATTATTAAAGATATAATATGTATTCTACATAATTTTTAATAAAAATGGGTGCTCGACCAAACATAAGTCATTCTGCAATAAGTCATTTTTTTTATGATCAACTAAATATATCAAAATTTATTTAAAAAATAATATTTAAATATTATTTTTGAAAGAAAAATTCTCGTTGTGAATTGAACCAGTCCTAATTGATTTGGAGGTTGGGAGTAAGAAAAATGGTGGTGAAAGAGAGACATGGTGGACCTCAACGACCACAGAGTAAAAGAGACTCCCCAAGCCACAAAAAGAAAGGCGTCTTCCTTTCATAGAAAGAACATGAGAAGAATCTGTGTTCAAACTGGCATTTGTTATGTTGGTTCTTGATTAGTTCAGCACTGCGGACCAATTCTTGGGATTGGAATCAAGATTATCGCCGAGAATTTAGACCAGGCTCAGCAGCCAATTAGACCTCAAGAGCCGATAACTTTGAATCGATACACTTGTTTCCAAGAATTTACTGCATAGCTTTTAACTCCCCATCAACATCACTGCAATGGAAAAGAAATTCATTGAACTCGATTTCCTTTTAAGTTCTACATTTGTTAAATGTAGTTTATTTTATATACATATTCATATATAATATATAAACATTTCTAGCTGGCTTGGTTAAAACTAGCAAGCCCAAGTCCGGCCCAATTATTTTTGGGCCTGTAAAATGGAGGCTTGACCCAGCATGACAAGCAGGAAATCTAGGCCCCATCTCGACAAGATCCATTTGGGGATGTGCTGGATCATCAATTGTTACATGTTCTACTACTAAATCAGAAGGGTTAGTCATGCAAAACTGCAAACGATATTAAATATCTTCATCATCAACTTTCCCAATCTTTACCAGCCGTCCACATTATCTATAGCTGCATGGCCCCAATATCATCAAACGTTTGAACCAAAAGCAATATACACCAGCAGTGGTACGTGGAGTTGGATCATTTATGTAACATTTAGAAAGCATGATTCCATGTTATACACTGTGGGTCCATTTGATTGGGGTTATTCTAATATGAGAAAATAAATCTCATATCACGTTATCTTGTTTGGTATAAAAATAAAAAAGAGATGATAAAAAAATTAATGGGTCGCATGTTTATTTTTGAAGAGATAAGGCTAAAACAAATACCATGAGAGATTGGTATTTAATAAATTCCTAAGTGATGGAGTTGGATCATTTATGTAATATTTAGAAAGCATAATTCTATTGTATCTTCTAATTCTGTTGAGATTTGATGTCTCGAGATTCGAATCATATTGAGCCCACAGCAAGGTCCAGAATGACGAACGGAGTCCAACGAGCCCAAGAACAGTCCAAACGGAGTCCAGACGGTGAAGATACGTGCAAAAGAGACGAAGAAGGCGGCACGGTGCACAAGGCGGCTGCGGACCGGCGGCGGACTGGCAGCGGCCGGCAGTGGTGTGGCCAGGCCCAATGGAGATGAGCACGTGCAGACGCGTGCGGGCCAGCGTGCGCGGGCACCCAGGCCTAGCGCCCCTACACGGTCCACCGTGGACCGTAGGGTGCTGGCGGTCCATGGGGCTGCGTGGATCGAATACGCGGTCTACGCATGGTCCAAGGGAGTTTGTGCACGATCTACGATTCAGATCACAGTCGGTTGTGATCGGACAGCTGGAACTTAATTCGGCGTGATCAGGCATGATCAGAGGCTATTTGCACGATCGGATGGCTCTGGTGTGAGCCGATCACAATCGAACGGCCACGGATGGTTCTAGGGTTGATTAGGACTCTGTATTCCTACTAAAACAGTGTTTTTGAGATTTTGGAGTCTATATAGCTCCGATTGATGAGCCGTTTGTTGTGTTGCAGAGCTGATAACGTCCTAGAGGTGTAGAAAGACTTCAAGAGAGATTTTAGAGAACTTTTGTGAGGGTTTTGGGATTTTTTAATGAGAGACTCTTGTACAAGAGTTGAGTGGTGAGTTCCTCTTGTATTAGTTTTATTTATTCTTTCATAGTGAAGCTTGCACGTCCCATGGAGGTAGGCTTGAGGCCGATCCACGTATTTATATGGTGTTTCTTATTTTATTTCTTCTTTCTTCCTACTGCACTGTGTGGTATCGGATCCTGTGCAACAATTGGTATCAGAGTAAGATGGTACCAGAGCATAAGTTGCGGCGGTAGTGATCGAGATAGAAGATGGAGAAGATAAGCACAATCAAAGTGGAGATTAACAGGTTTGATGGAAAGAGCAATTTTCCTTATGGCAGGCAAGGGTGAAAGGCATGCTCATCTAGTAAGGATTGATCGATGCTCTCTTGTGTGAGGAGAAGTCGATTACCATGAAGGTGCTGGATTGGAGGCGACTCCAGATGTAGACGGTGAGTACGATCTGCTTATACTTAACAGATGAGGTGGTGATCCATGTGCTTGGTAAGACTTTCCCGACGATGCTATGATCGAAGCTCGAGGAATTGTATATGATGAAATATCTTACCAACTTCCTCTTCCTTTGGAGGCAGTTCTATCAGCTGCGGATGACTGAGGGACAGAGCGTGCAGGAGCATCTCAGCTACTTCCGGAAGATTATCACCGACCCTTCAGCATTGGCGAGAAGTTAAGGAGAAAATCAGGGTGCTGGTCTTGCT
>KE504836.1:790049-804464 GCA_000441515.1 Elaeis oleifera
AATAACTATTCTGATATTGATGGTTTAGATTTATTTTTAGAGCTAAAAATTTAAAAAAAATTATACAAGTGGAAGATAACAGTCCAATGGATATACTCAATTATATAAGATGATTCGACTCTTTTTCAAATGCATATATTGCTTTTAGAATAATGTTAATAATTTCAGTAAATGTTGCTTCGGCAGAAAGAAGTTTTTCAAAATTAAATTAATAAATCTTACTTAAGATCAACAATGTCTCAAAAAGATTAAATAGATTGGCTATATTATCAATTGAAAAGAAATATTAGGAGAACTTGATTATAAAAATTTAATTAAAATTTTGTATCTCAAAAAGTTAGAAAATAAATTTAATAAAAATTATATAATTTAATTAATAATTATATTTAGTTTTAGTTTTAGGCCTCCAAATATGTTGAGCCGCCCCTGAGATCGACCGTGCCAAGATGATGAGGTTGGTTATGCCAATTTGGTTCCAACTTGAATCATACCGAGGTTGGTCGAATTATCATCCACATCACTATGTACATGTAGAATTCAAGAATTTGGTACTCAGTGTGTTGGCTTCAATTGTAGTATCAAGGAGATATGGGAGTTCCAAAAATTGTGAGAAAGACTCTGTGGACTCCGACCGTGACCTACAAACAGTGGAATAAGTGAATGAAATATAAAACTACCTGCAATACAAATAGCTTATTGATGGATCATAAATGTAGTTATACATGAAGAAGGAAGATCTCTGGTATGATCATCCTTCTTTGATTAACAAAGAAGTTAGATTTGACAAAACTCATACAGAACGTATAGTTTCCTTTTTTTTTTTGGTGGTCAAGGAAGGCAACAGAAAGCTGCCACCCATGATGTTTATTAATGCCTTGGTCGGAAGATAAGAATAGGAGAAGAGAAAAAATGGGTAAGAAAGTTAATACTTTCTTTGGTTGGAAGTTTTTTATAAAAAAAAATTAGAGAGAAAAAATTGAGAGTTAATAAATTTTTATAATTTTATTTATTTTTTAATAATAAAGAATAAATTAATATTACATTTCAATCCTATAGCTTATTTCAAGTCTCTCACTTGAAGCCTCCCACCAATTGAGCCTCCTGTGGATGGAAAAAAATCAACGAAAGCAAAAGAAAAGATAGAAAAAAATTAAAGGTAGGATCTTTATTTAGATTCCTTTGTTGGGTTTTTGGGTTCTTTTGAAGGGTATAATAGTAAAAAAAAGTTATAAATTTTTTTTCTTTCCTTTCTTCTTTACTTCTAACCAAGAAAGAAAGAAATTAATTTTTCTTTCTTTAAACTTCCAACTAAGAGAAAAGAATACACTTTCTTTCTTTCTTTTTCTCTCCTTACTAATATTTTTCTTTCTTTCTTCTCCGAACTCTCAAATAAGGTGTAAGTCATAGATAGGAGGAAAGTTATAGAAAGGGTGTGGGAAGCAGAATAATGAAGTTGCAGCTCCCACCAAGAGTTCAGGAAGAATTACGTTATAGTTTCAATAAAAATAATATGAAATAGAAGAAAAAAAGAATATAGGCTCAGATCAAAGGAGTATAATGAAAAGACTGGTCGAGGAGTAACCGAGTATACCTCAATCTACACGGCACACAAGTACAACAGAATCATGATCATTTTATAGAGAAAAAATAACTTGAACAAATGTAGAACGCAAAATAAAAGAAAGATAATTAAGCAATAAAATAAGAGAAAAAAAAAGTATACCAGATTTAATGTAGTTCGGCCTAATTGTTGGCCTACATCTATAGGCAAGATCTCTTTAACGTTCTTCTATGAATTCTACAGCACAAGAAATATAAAATTGGAGAAGAAATTAGAAGCTAACACAGACCTTCTTATACAAGGGAAAACATGCTCTTTTTCTCAACGAATCTCACATCTCACTATAAAAGCCTCTTTCATTTTCTGCTCTCGGTGCTTCTGTTTACTATCTCTCGGTCCTCCGCCTGTGTCGATTTAATAGAGCTTGGAACTAGGCCAAATCGCATCAGAAACGAATTTCATTTGATAGTTGAATTGAAACTCTAATGCCTGCCGTCAGATCTCCATCGAATGGGTGTGAAACTCTGCTGAAACATGCCAAAAACCAATTGAAGATGCATTGCTACTGTCCGATCTAAATCGGGAAGAAGAAAAGCCATCCGATTGCGCAATGGTCCACCAGAATTTTCTGTACACCATGAGAAATGCTGGAGAATCGGGCGTCGGTCCACTATAGACTGCAAGAAATGGTAAGGAACAGGCGCTCGGTCCATGTGCCCTCCTATGAACCACGATAATGTGGTGAGCCGTGGTACGCTGCGCTCGTGCACCTACTAGGCTAGCCCATGCGCGTGGGTCTGGGTCGAGCCTGGTGCGCTGCTGCTGCTTTCACACGGGTTTTTTCAAACATGACTTCAAACCCATCAATTCTCCCACTTGAAGACATGTGCCGAGCTTAAAGAATATCATCCCTGGAGGCCTTGCCAACCTCCCACTTCTCACGTAGCTCCAAGATCGAGAGAAGTTTTGCCCCAATTGAACTTCTCTCGAGTCACCGACTTCATCAACACATCTTTTAGATCTGTATCGGTATGAATCTTCAACAATGAGATTAGACCATCATCCACCGTATCTCTCACAAAGTGATAGCGAATGTCGATATGCTTCATCCGAGAGTGAAACGTCGAATTTTTCGTCAAGTGCAATGCGCTTTGACTATCACAATTCACTCTCATCAAATCTTGCTTCACCTTGAAGTCTCCAAGAAGTCTCTTGAGCCAGATAGCTTCTTTACATGCGTGTGCCACTGCAATATACTCTACTTCTGTCATTGATAATGCCACCACTAACTGAAGCTTAGATTTTCAGCTTATAGCATCACCGCTCATGGAGAACACATAGCCTGTAGTAGATCTTCTTTGTTTCGATCACCTATAAAATCAGAATCAACATATCCAATGCACTCCAAACCCGCTGAACTATAATAGAGTGAATGATCAGTCATCCCCCTCAGATACTGGAGGATCTACTTTAATGCTGTCCAATAGTGGCTACCTGAATTCATTATATACCGACTCACAACTCCTACTGCTTGTGTAATGTCTGGTCTTGTGCATATCATGGCAAATATAAGGCTCTCTACTGCTGATGAATATGGTACCCGAGTCATGTCAGCCTTTTTGCTTCCATGCTAGGTGATTGTTGGGCTGACAGTTTTAATTGAGTAAAAAATGGGGTAGACACTGGCTTCACATTTTGTATATTGAAGTGCCATAGAATTTTCTCCACATATCCCTTTTATGAAAGCCAGATCTTCCTATCCTTCCTCTCCCATAGCACCTTTATCCCAAGTATTTGGTTCATGACTCTTAAGTCCATCTCGAACTCCTCAGCCAATTGAGTTTTTAGATTTGATATCCGACTCATGCTACTCTCCACGACCATCATATCGTCGACATACTACAGCAAGATACAGAAGCTTCCATTATCATAAATGCAGAAATATACATAATGATCTACTTCCAACCGATCAAATCTCAAACTCACAATAAAGGAATCAAATCACTTGTACCAATACTTCAGTGCCTGTTTGAGATCGTACAATGATTTGTTCAGCGGACAAACCAACTCCTTGTCTTTTTCGATAAAGCCTTCAAGTTGTGCCATATAAATCTTCTGCTCTAAGTCACCATGCAAGAAAGCCATCTTTACATCCATCTGCTCAAGCTCCAAATCTACAATCGCAGCGATCGTCAAAATAACTCGAATAGTAATAAGATGAACCATCGGTGAGAAGATCTCATCAAAGTTAATTCTTTGCTTTTGAGCATAATCCTTTATCACCAAATGCACTTTAAATCTCTTCACATTTTCATCTATATCCTTCTTACTTTATAAACCCACCGACATCCGATCGGACTCCTTCCCTCCGGTAGAACTACAAACTCCCAAGCCTTATTCTTTTGAAGTGACTTCATCTCCTCCTCCATAGCACAATGCCACTTTCCAGCATTAGTAGACTCACAAGCCTCCCTATATGAAGTCAGCTCGTTCTCCTCTATTAAAGCAACATAAGCACAAACATGGTTAGCAAAAAGAATGAAAGAAGTGACATAGTCATCATACCTGACAGAAAGTCTGATGACCCTCCTAGGCTGCTTGGACTCCATTGGTGGCTCTTTCGATGAGATAGCATCACCAGGTGATTGTGGAGACTCCACGCTCGGTCCATCATCAACTATCTCGTCGTTTATCTGTGCTTGCTTTGCTTGCTCCTCATCTCCTGCATCAAAAACTCACTAGAAGTAATGGCTTCATCATCTTACTTTTCTTGATGCTTCGAAAAGATTTTTCATTGGAAACAACATCTCAGCTAACAATAATCTTGTGGGTAGTAGGATCCCACAACCGATACCCCTTTACTCCTTTAGCATAGCCAAGAAAGATGCAACTCCAAGAGTTTCTATCTAATTTTGTCCTCTTATTTTTTGGGATCCATATATATGCATCACATCCAAAGACATAAAGATGAAAATAATTTACTGACTTGCCGCTCTAAAGTTTTTCTAAAATTTTCAATCCAAATAATTTTGTCGATGCTCGATTGATTAAATGACAAGTCATGCTCACAAACTCTATCCAAAATCTCTTATCAAGTTTTGTAGTACTCAACAAAGTACAGACTTTATCCATAAGTGTTCTATTAAACCTCTTGGCCATATCATTTTGTTGTGGTATCCCAAGAACCGTGAGTTGTTACCGAATTCCATGCTCGCCACAAAACTCCTCGAATTTCTTGAAGTAATATTCCTATCCATTATCAGAACGTAGGTATTTAATTTTAAATCTTTTTATTTTTTACTAGAGCCTTAAATTTTTTGAAGATTTCAAAGATGTCGGATTTCTGCTTTAGAATATATATTCAAGCCTTTCGAGAATAGTCATCAATAAAGGAGATGAAGTAGGAATATCCACCCAATGATCTATCAGGCGACTCCCAAGTATTTGAGTGGATTAGCTTAAGAAATTCTTTACTCCACTGCTGTGATAAAGAGAAAAAGATCCTTCTTTGTTTACCATAAATACAATCTTCATAAAATTCCAATGGTGCTGACTTGTACTCCAGAAGAAGCTCCTTATTTGATAATAATTGTAGCTCACACTCGCTCATATATCCTAAACGTCGATGTCAAACTATCGAAAATACCATCTTTGCACTTGCTACTGCCGCCTCTCCTATCTGAGTTTCGCCCATTAATTTATAAAGACCACTTATTTGTACTCTTTTATTACCACCAAACACCCTTTGGATACCTTTAATTGATCTTTCTCTTTGACAAACTTTATGCCTTGCTTACAAAACTTTTTAAGTGACAGTAGACTCTTGCAAAGTACAGGAGCATGTCGTACATTAGAAACCATCCGAACTATACCATCAAATATCTTGATCTAAATATCTCCCAGTCCAATCACAGGACAAGTTGTATTGTTCCCTAAATAGATAACTCCACCATTCCATGATTTATATGTATGAAAGCACTCACTAAAAGGAGTCATGTAAAAAGATGCCCTTGAATCCAAAATCTAATGATGTACAAGCTCGGATCGCTCCAATGCCATCAAACCATCCCCATCATCCGAAGTAGCTGAACCAATTTTACTTCTGCTACATTGTCTTAGAAGTTTTCGATTTAGATTTTGTATCAACTCCTCTAGTCCGGCAATCTTTCTTTACATGTCCTAATTTTCCATAATTTCAGTATTTCACCTTCTTCTTACTTTTAGATTTAGATCTTGTCTTTCCTCAATCACTATGTTCCCTCTCGAAAGGCCTTCTCCATGCTACCATGGCCTCTCCCGAAAAGCTTCATTGGCTAGATTTTTGCCTCATCTCCTCTGTAAGCAATGATGCAAAAATTGACTCCATCTTGAGGGTTTCAACATGACTCAAGTTCATAATAAGATTATCTCAAGACTCTGACATAGAATAAAGTAGAATGCTAGCCTTCTCTTCATCTTCAATTCTGATATCTAGGGCCGCAAGCTTGCTCATAATAGAATTGAATACATCCAAGTGCTCTTGAACTGATGCCTCGTCTTTCATCTTTAGATTGTATAATTGCTGCCTCAAATAGATTTTATTCACCAAAGATTTTCCTTCATAGAGGTTCTTCAACTTTTTTCAAATCTCTTTTACAGTAGTCTCGACGTTGATATTGAACAATACCAAATCATCCAATGTCGAATAGAGGTTTGCCATTGTCAGCTTATCTTTCTCTTCATATTGCCCATCTATCATCTCTTGTGGTTTGCATTCCTTTCCTTGCAAAGCAACTTCACGACCATCCTTGATCAATACTGCCTGCATCTTTATCTTTCAAAGTATGAAGTTTGATCCATCAAACTTCAATATCTCATACTTTATTGTCGTCACCTTATCCGTCATTGTTTCAAATCAAAATAGCAATAAAAAAATCTTCCAACTCTGATACCAAACTGAAAGGACCGACCGAGGGGTAACTGAGCACACCTCAACCCACACGACACACAAGCATAGCGAAAATAAGATCATTTATAAAGAAAAAATAATTTGAATAAATGTAGAATATAAAATAAAAGAGAGATAATCAAGCAATAAAATAAGAGAAAAAAAAGCACACCAGATTTAACGTGGTTCGGTCTAATTGTTGGCCTACATCCACAGACAAGACCTCAATATTCTTCTATTAATTCTACAGTATAAGAAATACAAAATTGGAGAAAAATTAGAAGCTCACATAGACTCTCTTATATAAAGAAAAGCATGCTCTTTTCTCTCAAGAAATTTCATGCCTCACTATAAAGCCTCTTCTGTTTTCTGCTCTCGGTGCTTCTGTTCACAATCTCTCAGTCCTCTGCCTGTGTCCCTTTAATAGAGCTTGGAACCAGGTCAAATCGCATCAGAAATGAACTCCATTTGATAGTTGAATTGAAACTCTAATGCCTGCCATCAGATCTCCATCGAACAGATATGAAACTCTCCTGAAACATGCCAAAAATCAATTGGAGATGCGTTGCTATCATCCGATCTAAATTAGAAAGAAGAGGAGCCATCCGATTGCATAATGGTCCACCAAACTTTTTTGTACACCATGAGAAATGCTTGAGAATTGGGCGTCGGACCATTATAGACCGCAAGAAATGGCAAGGAACGGGCGCTCGGTCCATGGGCCCTCCTGTGCACCACGATAATGTGATGAGCCATGGTACGCCGCGCCCGTGCATCTACTAGGCTGGTCCACGCACGTGGGTCTGGGTCGAGCTTGGTGCGCTGTTGCTGGGCTGCTTCATATGGATTTTTCAAACATGGCTTCAAACCCATCAATTCTCCCACTTGAAGATATGTGCCGAGCTCAAAGAACGTCATCCCTGGAGGCCTTGCCAACCTCCCACTTCTCATGTAGCTCTAAGACCGAGAGAAGCTTTGCTCCAATTGAACTTCTCTCGTGTCACCGACTTCGTCAACACATCTTTTAGATCTGTATCGGTATGAATCTTCAACAATGAGACTCGACCATCATCCACCGCATCTCTCACAAAGTGATAGCGAATGTCGATATGCTTCATCCGAGAGTGAAATGTCGAATTTTCATCTAGTGCGATGCACTTTGACTATCACAATTCACCCTCATTATATCTTGCTTCACCTTGAAGTTTTTAAGAAGCCTCTTGAGCCAGATAGCTTCTCTACATGCATATGCCACTACAATATACTCTACTTCTGTCATTGATAATGCCACCACTGACTGAAGCTTAGATTCTCAGCTTATAGCACCACCGCTCATGGAGAACACATAGCCTGTGGTAGATCTCCTTTTGTTCGATCATCTGTAAAATCAAAATCAACATATCCAATGCAATCCAAACCCGCTGAACCATAATAGAGTGAATGATCAGTCGTCCCCCTTAGATACTGGAGGATCTACTTTACTGCTGTCCAATGGTCGCTACTTGAATTCACCATATACCGACTTACAACTCCTACTGCTTGTGTAATGTTTGGTCTTGTGCATATCATGGCAAACATAAAGCTTCCTACTGCTGATGAATATGGTACCCGAGTCATGTCAGCCTTTTCTGCTTCCATGCTGGATGATTGCTGGGCTGAAAATTTAATTGAGTAGAAATAGGGTAGACATTGGCTTCACATTTTATATATTGAAGTGTCATAGAACTTTCTCTACATATCCCTTTTATGAAAGCCAGATCTTCCTATCCTTCCTCTCTCATAACTCCTTCATCCCAAGTATTTGGTTCATAACTCCTAAGTGCATCTCGAACTCCTCAGCCAACTGAGTTTTCAGATTTGATATCTGACTCATGCTATTCTCCACGACCATCATATCGTCGACATACGATAGCAAGATACAGAAGCTCCCATCATCATAACTGCAGAAATATGCATAATGATCTGCCTCCAGTTGGTCAAATCTCAAACTCATAATAAAAAATCAAATCGCTTGTACTAATACCTCGGTGCCTGTTTGAGATCGTATAATAATTTGTTCAGTGGACAACCAACTCCTCTTTGTCTTTTTCGATAAAGCCTTTAAGTTGTGCCATATAGATCTCCTGCTCTAAGTCACCATGCAAGAAAGTCATCTTTACATCCATATGCTCGAGCTCCAAATTCATGACTACCCAACTCGAATAGTAATAAGATGAACCATCGGTGAGAAGATCTCATCAAAGTCAATTCTTCACTTTTGAGCATAATCTTTTATCACCAAATGCACTTTAAATCTCTTCACATTTCATTTATATCCTTCTTCACTTACCACCGACATCCGATCAGACTCCTCCCTTCCAGTAGAACTACAAACTCCCAAGTCTTATTCTTCTAAAGTGACTCTATCTCCTCCTCCATAGCACAATGCCACTTTCCAGCATGAGTAGACTCACAAGCCTCCCTGTATGAAGTCAGCTCGTCCTCCTCTGCCAAAGCAACATAAACACAAACATAGTTAGTAAAAGGAATGAAAGAAGTGACATAATCATCATACCTGACAGGAGATCTGATGACCCTCCTAGGCTGCTCGGACTCTATTGGTGGCTCTTTCGATGAGATAGCACCATCAGGTGATTGTGGAGACTCCACACCCAGTCCATCATCAACTACCTCGTTGTTTATCTGTGCTTGCTTTGCTTGCTCCTCATCGTCTGCATCAAAAACTCAATAGAAGTAATGACTTCATCATCTTACTTTTCTTGATGCCTTGAAAAAATTTTATTGAAATAATATCTCGACTAACAATGATCTTGTAGGTAGTAGGATTTCACAACCGATACCCCTTCACTCCTTTTGGCATAGCTAAGAAAGATGCACCTCCGAGAGTTTCTATCCAATTTTGTCCTCTTCTCTTTTGGGATCCATATATATGCATCACATCCAAAGACATGAAGATGAAAATAATCTACTGGCTTGTCGCTCTAAAATTCTTCTGAAATTTTCAATCCAAATAATTTTGTCAGTGCTCGATTGATTAAATGACTAGTCATGCTCACAGACTCTGTCCAAAATCTCTTGTCAAGTTTTGCAGTACTCAACATACTACGGACCCTATCCATGAGTGTTCTAGTAAACCTCTTGGCCACATCATTTTGTTGTGGTATCCCAAAAATCATGAGTTGTTACCAAATTCCATACTCACCACAAAACTCTTCGAATTTTTTGGAGCAATATTCCTGTCCATTATCAAAACGTAGGCATTTAATTTTCAAACTTTTTTATTTTCACTAGAGCCTTGAATTTTTTGAAGATTTCAAAGATATCGGATTTCTGCTTTAGAATATATATATCCCAGCTTTTCAAGAATAGTCATCAATGAAGGAGACGAAGTAGAAATACCCATCCAATGATTTGTCAGACGACTCCCAAGTATTTGAGTGGATTAGTTGAAGAAATTTCTTACTCTGCTACTGTGATAAAGAGAAAGAGATCCTTCTTATTTACCATAAATACAATCTTCACAAAATTCTAGTGGCACTGACTTGTATCCTAGAAGAAGCTCTTTATTTGATAATAATTGTAGCTCACACTCGCTCATATATCCTAAATGTCGATGCCAAACTATCGAAAACACCATTTTTGCACTTGCTACTGCCACCTCTCCTATCTGAGTTTCGTCCATTAATTTATAAAAACCACTTATTTGTACTCCCTTTATTACCACCAAAATCTTTTAGACACCTTTAATTGATCTTTCTCTCTGATAAACTTTAAGCCTTACTTACAAAACTTTCTAAGTGACAGTAGACCCTTGAAAAGTATAGGAGCATGTCGTATATTAGAAACCATTCGAACTATACCATCAAACATCTTGATCTAAACATCTCCCACTCCAATCACAGGACAAGTTATATTGTTACTCAAATAAATAACTCCACCATTCCATAATTTGTATGTATGAAAGCACTTACTAAAAGAAGTCATGTAAAAAGATGCCTCTGAATCTAAAATCCAATGATGTACAAGTTCAGATCGCTCCAATGCCATCAAAGCATTCCCATCATCCGAAGTAGCAGAACCAATTTCACTTTCTGCTACATTGTCTTAGAAGTTTTTGATTCAGATTTTGTATCAACTCCTCTAGCCCGACAATCTTTCTTTACATATCCTAATTTTCACAATTTCAGTATTTCACCTTCTTCTTATCCTTGGATTTAGATCTCGTCTTTCCTCAATCACTACATTTTCTCTTGAAAGGCCTTCCCCATGCTACTATGGCCTCCCTCGAAGAGCTTCCTTGGCTTGATTTTCATCTCATCTCCTCTGTAAGCAATAATGCAAAAATTTACTTCATCTTGAGAGTTTCAACATGACTCAAGTTCATAATAAGATTATCCCAAGACTCCGGCATAGAACAAAGTAGAATGCTAGCCTTCTCTTCATCTTCAATTCTGACATCTAGGACCGCAAACTTGCTCACAATAGAATTGAATACACCCAAATGTTCTTGAACTGATGCCCCATCCTCCATCTTTAGATTGTATAATTGCCGCCTCAAATAGATTTTATTCACTAAAGATTTTCTTCATAAAGGTTCTTCAACTTTTTTCAAACCCCTTTTGTAGTAGTCTCGATCTCGATATTGAACAATACCGAATCATCCAACGTCAAGGTTCACCATTGCCAGCTTGTCTTTCTCTTCATATTGCCCATCCATCATCTCTTGTGGTTTGCATTCCTTTCTTGCAAAGCAACTTCACAACTATCCTTGATCAATACCGCCTGCATCTTCATCTTTCAAAGTATGAAGTTTGATCCATCAAACTTTGATATCTCGTACTTTGTTATCATCACCTTGTCTGCCATTATTTTAAATGAAAATAGCAATAAAAGAATCTCTCTACTCTGATACCAAACTGAAAGGACTAGCCGAGAGGTAACCGAGCACACCTCAACCCACACAGCACACAAGCACAGTGGAAACAGGATCGTTTATAGAGAAAAATAATTTAAACAAACGTAGAACGCAAAATAAAAGAGAGATAATCAAACAATAAAATAAGAGAAAGAAAGCACACCAGATTTAACGTGGTTCGGCCTAATTGTTGGCCTACATCCACAGATAAGACCTCCTCAACATTCTTCTATTAATTTCACAGTACAAGAAATACAAAATTGAAGAAAAAATTAGAAGCTCACACAGACTCTTTTATACAAGGGAAAAGCACGCTCTTTTCTCTCAAGAAATCTCATGCCTCACTGTAGAAGCCTCTTCTGTTTTCTAATCTCGATGCTTCTGTTCACTATCTCTCGGTCCTCCGCCTATGTCCCTTTAATAGAACTTGGAACCAGGCCAAATTGCATCAGAAACCAACTCTATTTGATAGTTGAATTGAAACTCTAACGCTTGCCATTAGATCTCCATCGAATGGGCATGAAACTCTCCTGAAGGCCGAAAATCAATCGAAGATGCGTTGCCACCATCCGATCTGAGCCAGAAAAAAGAGGAGCCATCCGATTGCGTAATGGTCCACCAGAATTTCTATACACCATGAGAAACGTCTGAAAATCGGGCGCCAGTCCACCATGGACCGCGAGAAACGGCAAGAAAATGGGCGCTCAGTCCATGCACCCTCTTATGAACTACGATAATAGGGTGAGCCATGGTATGCCGCACCTGCACGTCTGTTGGGCCGGCCCGCATGTGTTGGTCTGGGTCGGGCCTAGTGCGCTCTTGCTGGGCTACTTTCACATGGGTTTTTTCAAACATGGCTTCATACCCATCATATAAGAGATGTTTGAAAGGCAACTCTTGGAACCAGAATTGTAGCTAACAGAATAGAAACCAAATTGCAGTAGGGGTCAGACATTTGACAGATTTGAATGAATGCTCTGCAATTTCCTCCATACTTCACCAAACGCAGGCAAAAGCATCTGTTGGCAGAGATTGGACCACTCCCTGAAACAATGAAGACCTTCAGAGACAATTGAATTCAATGATGCTCATTTATGAAGGAATGGTCTTGAGTTTCTTTCTTTCCAGCAAACCCAAGCAACTGTAGCCAGAAGCATTCTGATAACATGTTGAGTTGGCTTAAAAAGTTCCTTTGGACCCAATCCAAGCTGAGGAAATTGAAACTTGATTGAGGGTGTAAAACTCCCAAAGCGGTGCAAATGCTTTTCCAGATTGTACAGAAGAGAGGACGGGTAGAGAACGAATGATTTACTGTTTCTAGTTCTTGATTACAAATGGCGCATCCTCCCAAACTTTTGCCAAGTTTCCTTCCAACAGTGTCTCAAACTCCAAAGAGCCTCAGTAAAGTTGCAGCTAATACGAGCAGTGTTGAGAAATTTGTACATGGAAGCTGAGGAACTCCCGATGCTGCTAGCTCGCCACAAGATCTTGTCCTCATCTAGGTCTAGAGTCACTGATGCTAGAAGATTTGAAAGATGAGCAAATTGGGTCTGAAATTCAGCAGAACATGTAGTTATAAACAAAGAAAAGGTAATCACGCATAGAGATCTCAAAGAACAAAAGCATGAGGGTAGAGAAAGAGTAGAAGAACCGCAATTGAGTTAAGAAAGCTTATAGACCGCAGAAAGCTTGCAGACTTTGGGACCCTCTCGAGTCGCTGCTGAATTCCAAAGCAGAGTGGAAGATGGCACAGCAAAGATAATTTTCCAAGGCGATGGTTAGCAACGAGGGAGTTCTCTTTAAACAAGAGAGCAATCCAATCAGACTGCGACATGGCACAGGGAAGCAAAGAATTTTTTTCTTTGTACAAGGATATTGTATTACTGAAGATGGATACAAAGAAGTGTTAAAAGGTTATATACAGATAAGAACAAAGAATTGAGGCTTCTAAAACTTGTATGAACAAATGACCTCAGCAAGGAAAGGAAAGAGGACAAACAAAGTGGTATTATATATGGTGAATTGACAGTAGAGGTAATATACAATGAAGAAAAGTTATGAACCAGCATTTGTAATTCCTAATAACACGTTGATGAAGCTTGCGCCCTGTTAAGTTGAAACAAGCAATTGAGAGCAATAATTCCACGGATGTGAGATATAGAAGCACTGATGATTTAAACTCAACATATATGGGTATCTATTTTGATAGTTCTCTATGAAAATGGAAACAATCGAAGGCCAATCCAAGATGCTTACATAGTTTGGAAAGAAGAATGCATTGACTGAAGTGCAGAATCTACTTGGTGTTCGCAAGCATAACAAAGAAGTATAGAAACCCAAGTAAACCAGCATGTGGAATATAAAGAAGGATAGTTTCAAACAGATGACCCATCCTGTTGAGAGAATAACCAGCATGCAACCTCAGAGTCTTGTAGATATTTGCAGCCAAAATAACCATCAAAGAATCCACTGGAGGTAAGCAAAGTACCTTTGTTTCAGTATAACAACAACTGAATAATAATGAAACCCACTGATGTAATATAGTATACCAAATAAAGCGGTGAATCATGTAATATACTAGTGTAATGTGCCAGAGCAGTGTACTTATAAAACCAAAATAAACAAAGCATTGCCTGAATTATTGAAAACTAGTATACAGTTGTAGACGGTAAATCATGTAGATACTTGTAAATAAACTTTTGAGTGTACAAATTATAATATAGAAGTATAGAAGTAGCAGGTACTTGAATCTAGCATGACAGCAACTTAAGTGATATGAAGCCCACATGATAAAAAGCAGAGTGTACCAGTTGAAGCATTCAACCGAGGCAAACAACATAACGGGTGTCACACCCGAACCAACACCCGGGTCGGATACATGATGGCCGCACACTCCTTAGAGCAAATCCTAAAGAATATGCAAGGCAAATTAAATCATTACAACCTTATCAACCATAATATTTAATTCAATAATAATTCATAAATCTTGCATAATTATAATAACATTCTTTC
>KE504836.1:814813-826471 GCA_000441515.1 Elaeis oleifera
AATTTTATATTTATGATTATATTAAATAATTATTATTTTATTTATAATAAATTTTAAAAAATATTATTACTTATTAATATAATTAAAATAGATTTTAAAATATTTAATTATAAATTTTTTTAAAAAATAAAATTATTAGGGATAGTATCTGCCGTCGCTAATAGTTTTTTAAATTTTATTAAAAAATTAAAATAATTAGCGATAGTAGTAGCAACGATAAAGACCATCGCTAATAGTTTTTTGATACTTTAATTAAGAAAAAATTAAAATTATTAGCGATGATTTTTATCGCTAGTACTGTCACTAATTATTATTATTAGCGATGGTGAGTTTGCCGTTGCTAATACTGATAATTAGCAACGAGATTATTTTCATCAAAATTTTAGCGATGGCGTTCCGTCACTAATGCCATTAGCGATGGCAAACTGATTATATTTTTTTGTAGTGAATGGCTTGATTACAAGCTGTACTTGCAAAAGAAAAAAGTTATATGGTGACATGGAATAAAGAAAATCGATGCTATATGGAAGAACACCAATTGCCATGTGTAGAATTATAATGGGCCAACAGAGTCAATCCTCAACCTGCATGAAAGTATTTGTACTGAAAAAAATGTATATTGTATATTGATCCAAAGAATGATTCTGATGATTACATAACATTAAAGTAAAAAATGAGATTAATATCTTTCAAGCTTGGTTAAGAATATTTTTGTGAGAAGCTAACCCTTATGATAAGCTTTGAAGTCTTTTGGATACACTTGGAAAGCTTTTGAACCAAGAAAAATCAACTTTAGATAAAAATCAAGTGAAAAAGGTTGATTGGAGGAGTTCAAGATGACTCTAATAATTTTTGAGTCGACTCTGGCACGTTTCGGACTTGGCACATAGCACTGGCATGCAGGCAAGGTGACTCCATTTTAATCTGAGCTGACTCTCTCAAAAAAATAGAAAGATTTTTTCTAGATACAGGACTTGAGTCGACTCTATTTTTGTTCAAGTCGACTCTATTTCAATTCGGGTCGACTCCATTTCAATCTGAGTCGACTCCACTAGTTTTGACAATAATAACAGGTTTCATAGAATTTATTATAGAAACATCCAAAAGTGGCTTCAAATATTCAGATTCCATCCCCAACATCCCAAAATGGCTAGTTTTAAATTAAATTACTTTAAATAGTTTGGAGAGTATTTCAAATAAAAGGACAACTTAATTGGCTACCAGAAGAACATATTCAAGAAAAAAGTCTATTTTCAGCCAAAAGTGCTTTCAAAAGAGTTTTTCACCACCACAGCAGAAAAAATCTAAATTTTTTAGAGACTAATCATCAAGAGAAGAGTTCTCAATCTCATGTCAAGCATCCAAGCAATCTTCAAATAATATTCAAATATTTTATTTACTCTTTAAGAAGTTATTTGTATTGTAAAAATTTTGTATTGCTAAAATCTACTGTAACAAGTTTCAAGGGGTTAAAACTTAGGGAAAAGACTTAATCCAAGTCTGAAAATTGGATTGTGAGCCTAAAGAGAGGCTTGTAAAGATTGTGATTGGTGGTCTCGAAAAATTAACTAGCTTAGATTATGAGTCTAGCTAAAATAATCATACTGTAATCACGGATTATAATGAAAATTATCAAGTGGAGCTTGATGAGTGGACGTAGGTGCTTGGAGTGCACCAAACCACTATAAATCTTTTATGTTTGTGTGGTGTGCTTATGTTTACTTTCTTTACATACTTCTTTAGCTTGTTATTGATTTATTTCTACTGCTATTCGCTGTATTTACTACACATTCACTATATTTTACTTAGTTATTTTGAGAAACAGCACATACTTACTCTAATGATTTTGAAAATCCAATTCACCCCCCCTTGGGTTGTTTAACTGGACAACAAGTGATATCAGAGCTTAGTTGCAAGTTAGTTTTAATTTAAAGATCAATGACAACTCATTTGGGAGTTTTACTTATCGAGGAGTAATCCATTAGTAGGCCATCTCTTTTCAATGGGTCTTACTATACCTATTGGAAAGTATGCATGTGCATCTTTATTCAAGTATTAGATTATGATTTTTGGAGCATCACAATTAATGGCTCTCACACACCCACGGTCATTGTTAATGGCATTGCTTCACCTAAACCGGAGAGTGATTGGGATGAAGTTGATAAAAGATTAGTGTAATTAAATACCAAGACAATGAATATCTTGTATTATACTTTGGATGTGAATGAGTTTAATCACATATCTACTTGCAACTCAGCAAAAGAGATATGGAATAGACTCGAAGTAATGCATGAAGACACAAGCCAAGTCAAAGAATCCAAAATAAATATGTTTGCGCACAAATATAAACTATTTAGAATGGAATCTAATGAATCGACTGCTGATATGTTCACTCATTTTCCTGATATTATCAATGGTCTTAAGAGTCTTGAAAATCATATCCTAACAATAATCTTGCAAAAAAATCCTTAGATCTTTACCAAGGTCATGAGAAGCCAAGGTAATCACCATCCAAAAAGCAAAGGATCTCAATGTCTTACCACTTGAAGAGCTACTTGGATTGTTGATGACTCATGAGTTTGCAATGAAATAACACAATGATGAGGATGTCAAAAAGAAGAGAACTATAGCCCTCAAATCTGTGATGGAAGAAGAGGAAGATGAAGACTCATCAGAAGAAGACGTTGGTGATGAGGACATGGCACTTATTATCAGAAAGTTTAAAAAGTTTTTGAGAAGAAAGAGATAAGGCTTCAAGAAGAAATCAATGATCAAGGAAGAGTCAAGCAAGGACAATGACAAAAAAAGAGAGAAATAGTCCATTTATTATAAATGTTAAAAAATTGGACATTTCAAAGTCGATGGTCCAAGTCTAAAGAAGAACCTCAAGAAGACAAAGAAGAAAGTCATGATTGCAATATGGAGCAATAGCGAAGATTCAAGTTCTGATGAAGAAAATCAGAATATAGCTAACTTGTATCTTATAACATAAGAGGATGAGGTACAATCTAAACATATTTCAGATTTTTCATTTGATGAGCTTCATGATATTTTCATGATTTGCTTGATGAATATAAGAAATTAATTTGAAAATAGAGATTTAAAATTAAAAATCAATCATTGTTAAAAGAAAAGAAAGAAATTTCACTAAACAACAAGGCTTTAGTAGAAGAAAATGACTCATTAAAGAAGGAGTTAGAAAATATTAAACCCTTGATTGAAAAGTTTGCATATGGTTCTGAAAAGTTTCATATACTTTTGAACAACCAAAGAGCAGTTTTTGATAAAGCCGATCTTGGTTTCAATCCAAACAATAAACAAAAATTTTTGAAAGTTTTCTTTACAAGTTCTTCAAATACTACTTCAAAAATTACTTGTTTCTATTATGGTAACATAGGATATAAAGCTTATTCCTATAATTTCAAAAAATTAAATGATAGACTTATTAAAAAAATTGGATTCCAAAAGGAGCCTTGATCACTAACCCCAAAGGATCCAGAAAGCTCGGATACCCAAATCTGCTACTTGACTATTTTGTAAGAGTGTCTTGAAGCCCTTGGATCAAAAGAAGATGATTTCTTGATAGTGGCTTCTCAAGATATATGACGAGTGATAAAAATCAGTTTATCACTCTTAAAAGGAAGGAGTTATTATATTTGGCAATAATGAAAAAAATCATTAGAGTTGGTAAAATATGTATTACTCCCTCTATTTTTAGTGATAATATTTTATTAGTTGATGGATTGAAGCATAATTTACTGAGTATTAGTCAATTATATGATAAAAAATTTAAAATTACTTTTAAATCATCTTTATATATTGTTTCTAGTCCTTTTGATGAAGGTGCTAAATTCATTGGATATAGACGTGGTAATATCTATATGGTTAATCTTGATGAGATAGCCATAAAGAGTGGTCAATATCTTATAGCAATGAATGTCTAAATCAAAGGATCTAGTTGGTTATGGCATCGTAGGTTAGGACATACTAGTATGAACTCTATTTCAAAATTGATTGCAAAAAATTTAGTTAAAAATTTATCAAAATTAAATTTTAAAAAGACTAAATTTATGATGCATATCCATATAAAAAATAAACTAAAAAATCTTTCAAATCTAAAAATATCATTTTAACTTCTAAATTCTTAGAATTGATTCATATAGACTCATTTGGATCTACTAAGACTACAAGTCTAGGAGAAAAAAGATATGAACTTATGATTGTAGATGATTTTTCATGATTTACAGAGATTCTATTTTAGCATATAAAGATAAAGCTTTTTCTATATTTTTAAGTTTATCAAAAGATTTTGAATGAAAAGAGTTTAACAATTGTTTGTATTTGAAGTGATCATGGCACCAAATTTGAAATTAAATTTAAAATTTTGTAATGAAATAAAATTGAACATAATTTTTTGTACCAAGAACATTTCAACAGAATGGAATTATTGAAAAAAATAATGAACTCTAGAAGAAATGGTCCACACCATATTGTGTGAAGGGTGTCTTCCAAAGTACTTTTAGCTTGAAGCCATTAACACTGCATATTATATAGAGTTTTGATTCGATCGATTTAAAAAAAAATCTCCTATAAGACTTGAAAGATAGAAACTCAATATTAGTTACTTTCATATTTTAGATGTCGATATTTATTTGAATAATGATAAAATAGCTTAGGCAAATTTGATGCAAAATTTGATGAAGATATTTTTTAGGATATTCTACATCTAATAAAGTCTATAGAGTCTTTAACAAACATACATTGATTGTTGAAGAATCTATACATATTATATTTAATGAAACTAACAATCTATCTTCAAAAAAGAAGATTTTAGTGATGATGATGTAGAAAATATAGAAAAAAATAAACAACTTAAGTTGTGAGATAGGCTGAATCAAAATGAAGAAGACGGAGGTAAAGATGATGAACAAGAAAAGTCTATATATGGAAGAAAGTATCAATAAAAAGTATGATGACTTGTCCAAGGAGTAGAAGTTCATATGCAATCATCTGAAAGATCTTATTATAAGTAAACCTTCACAAGGGATAAAAATAAGAGTCACCTTTAAAGATATTCATGATCATCTTGCTTTTGTTTCTCAAATTGAACCCAAATATATAAAGAAAGCTGAAAATGATGTAAATTGGATGCTTGCTATATAAAAAGAGTTGAATCAATTTAAGAAGAACAATATTTGGATCTTAGTTCGTAGGCCAAGTGATCTTCAAATAATAGGAACAAAATAGATATTTAGAAATAAGTTAGATGAAAATGGCAATGTAATTAGAAATAAAACTAAATTAGTTACAAAAAGATATAATCAAGAAGAAGAAATAGATTTTGATGAAACATATGTACCTGTAGCTAGAATAGAAGCAATAAGATTGTTACTTGTATTTACTTACTACATGAATTTTAAATTATATCAAATAAATATAAAAATATATTTTAAATGATTTTATTATTGAAAAAATTTTTATAGAACAGCCATCTGATTTTAAAAATTATGTTTATCTAAATCATATTTTCAAATTTAATAAAGCATTGTATAGTTTGAAACAAATATCAAGAGCATTGTATGATAGATTAAGTAAATTTTGCTCAACAATGATTTATTAGAGGTAGTGTAGACACCATTTTATTTTAAAAAAAAAGAAATCTGATTTACGAATTGTTTAAATATATGCGGATGACATTATTTTCAATTCTACTAATGAATCTCTTTACCAAAATTTGCTAAGCTAATGCAGAAAAAATTTGAAATGAACATGATGAGAGAGCTGAATTTTTTTCTCAATTTTTAAATTAAACAAACAGAAGAAGAAATCTTCATTAATCAAGCCAAGTATATCAAGGAGATATTTTAAAAGTTGGGTTGGAGAGTATGAAAGCAATTAGAACACAATGAGCCCCTTATGCAAACTTGAAAAGATGAAGATGGTAAAAGTGTTAACAAAAATTTTATAGAGATATAATTAGATTATTACTTTATCTTACCGCAAGCAGATCGGATATCATGTTTAGTGTATGCATATATGCTCGATTTCAATCTAATCTCAAAGAATCTCATATGTTTGCTGTTAAAAGAATTCTTCAATACTTAATGGGTACTCAAAATTTAGGTTATGGTATTCTAAGCATACTTCAATTAATTTGATTGATCATTTCGATGCTGATTATGGTGGATGTAAATTGATAGAAAAGAATAAATGGCACATGTCAATTTTTTGGATTGAACTTAATCTCTTGATTTAGTAAAAATAAATTCGATAGTATTATCAACGATGGAGGCCGAGTATGTTGCAACTGAAAATTATTGTGCTCAAATTTTTTGGATTGAGCAACAACTTAAGAATTATTGTATTGTTCAAAATAAAATTTTTATAAGATGTGATAGCATAAGTACTATAAATTTAACTAAGAATCCAATCCAGCACTCTAGGACTAAGCATATTGATATAAGATATCATTTTATTAGAGATCATGTGCAAAATAATGATATTGTATTTGATTTATATGTACTGATAATCTATTAGCTGATATCTTTATCAAACCTTTGAATGAAGATAAATTTTGTATGATTAGAAGAGAATTAGGAGTTTGTGATCCTTTTTAAATCTTATGATATTATTTGCATACTTTATGATATTTTTATATCATGTGGTATCACTCCTATTATTTTCATTGATGTTTTATGATATCTTCAATTGACTTCTTTTTGTTGATGATAAAAAGAGGGAGAGTGAATTGAGCATTTATGTTATTTATGTATGATTCATACTATTTACTCATGATGGTAATTTGATCTGATTTAGTGGTATTAGACTTATAATATGTTAAATAATATCAAACTTGCTTTCATGTATAAAAGATCAAAGCATAAAATATCAAATGGTATCAGATTTACTTTTATTGAGAAAAAAATTGAGTAATGAATTGAGGGGAGCAACTTACATTTCAATGGTATCAACATTTCATTAAGAGGGAGATTGAAAATTTTTCTTGAAGGGAGAGAGAAATTTGCGTAAATTTGTGTCATTGTTTGAGTGATTATGCAATTTCTAATCTTTGAATCTCAAATTTTGGATTTTCTAATCTATATGATATTTTGTGATATGTTTGAATTTAAAAGAGATATATTATGGTATCAATATTTTCTGAAACAATCTTTTGTTATCTTTATGCTTCATGTTTTGTAATCATCGAAAAGGGAGAGATTATTGATTCAAGAAATGATTTTGATGATTACATGATATGGAAGTATAAAATGGGACTAATATCTTTTAAGCTTGGTTAAAATATTTTATAGGAAGCTAACCCTTATGATAAGCTTTGAAGTCTTTTGGATATACTTGGGAAGCTTTGAACCAAGAAAATTAAGTTTGGATAAAAATCAAGTGAAAAGGCTGATTGGAGGAGTTCGAGTTGACTCTAGTAATTTTCGAGTCGACTCTGGTACATTCTGGATTTGGCATATAGCACTGGCATGCAGGCGATTCGACTTCTTTTTAATCCAAGCTGACTCTCTTAGAAAAATAGAAAGATTGTTTTCTGGACACAGAACTCGAGTCACTCCATTTCTATTCAAGTCGACTCAATTTCAATCCGAGCCGACTCCACTGATTCTGATAGCAATAATAGTTTTCGTAGAATTTATTGCAGAAATATCTAAAAGTAGTTTCAAACATCCATCCCCAACATCCCAAAACTGTTAGTTTTCAAATTCAAATTACTTTAAATAGTTTGGGAGCATTTCAAATAAAAGAAGAACCTAATTGACTACCAAAAAGAGCATATTCAAGAAAAGAAGCCTATTTTCAGCTAAAAGTGCTTTCAAGAGAGTTTTCCACTTCTACACCAGAAAAATCTTAATTTTTGAGAGGCTAATCATCAAGAGAAGAGTTCTCAAACACATGCCAAGCATCCAAGCAATCTTCAAGCAGCATTCAAAGTATTTTATTTGCTCTTCAAGGGGTTATTTATGTTGTAAAAATTCTATATTGCTGAAATCTACTGTAACAAGTTTCAAGAGATTGAAACTTGGGAAAAGGCTTAATCTAAGTCTGAAATTTGGATTACGAGCCTAGGGAGAGCTTTGTAATAGTTGTGGTTGGAAATTTTGAAAAATCAACTAGATTAGATTGTGAGCTCGACTAAAATAATCATATTGTAATCGCGGATTATAGTAAAAATTCTCAAGTAAAGCTTGAGGAGTGGACGTAAATGCTTGGAGTGCACTGAACCACTACACATCTATTGTGTTTGTATGATGTGTTTGTGTTTATTTGCTTTATATATTTGTTTAGCTTGTTATTGATTTATTTCTACCACTATTCATTGTATGTACTATACATTCACTGTATTTCACTTAGTTGTTTTGAAAAACAGCACATATTTACTCTAACATTTAGAAACCCAATTCATCCCCCCTTGGGTTGTCTAACTGGGCATTGTATCCATCAACTTTTATCAAATATTGAGCAGGTAGATCCACACTATCATTCAAATTTCACTGGAAGTCGCCAGTCAAAGCTTTATTAGGCATAAAATCGACCACCTGATTAGCTTCTTAAAAAATATGGCAGATCTTAAAGAATGAGAAGAAGTCTTCTAAGTCCAAAGCTCTTGGAGGAAAGGTATATGCCAGCATGTATGCTATGAAGAAGCAATTCAAGAGGTCACAGTAATAGAATCTCCTTCTAGTATAATGTGAGTAGCATGTAAGTTAATAACAACAGCCCTAACCTCTAATCAGAAAGTCATTAGTTTAGCAAAAGATACAGACATGTAAGGAATAGTTTCCTCTCAATTGAATCATTCTCGTAGTATGGTCTCGTATCACATACCCTATAATAGCCTTTAAATGAATCATAGAGGCATTAAAATTGACCTTAATAACTCCATAGGGAGGAGGCACAGGAGTTGGGTTTTATTGTAAAAAGGCCAATGGAGAAATTGCTTTCACGAAGGGGTGGAGAAACCGATTATTATAATCTAACTTGCTATGTGTGAAAAGTGCCAAAGTTTTCATATGATATACACCATGCCAACATGTGTCCAACCTCTTCTGCTTAGATGAATTGCACCCATATGAGAAGGTATACTAAAAATCATCATGGGCTCAGCTGCTTATTACAAAATACAAATTTATGGCAAGTGGGACGACTATAAGATTGGTAGGAATATATATATAATTCTGCTTCAATCATCAAGGATTCATTTATTGGCGAACTGGATTCGATGGGAAATTAACATCCTTAATGATGTATGGTTGTGCAATATCCTTCTTAACTGACTTCTTGTGCCACTAAATTTATTGATCCTTAGAAGGTAAGTCTCTATCCTTCTTTCTCTCGATCCATGCACTTGGAATGCGACTTTACTGCATAACAATTTTGGCCTAGAAATGATAGCTAATATCCTTGTGCTTAAAAATGCTGCAGAGGACACTATAATGTGCTTTAGTTCTAGAGCCACCTCTTTTAAAATCTGTGAGCTCTATAATGACTTAGGCCCCATTTCACAAAGCTTTTGGAGAACTAGAAAGTACTTTCTAATTCTCCAAAAGTATTTTTAGATTGCATAGTGATGTTTGTTAAAAAGTTAGAAAACTATTTTAGCTTTATCAAAAAGTCAAAGAGGTCTATATAGAAAAACTCCATTTTAGAGTTTTCTTCAAAAGTATTTCTATCCAATATGGAGAAACTATTTTGATTTAAATGAAATTTTGATGACCAAAATGCCCATCAATAAATCTTATAATTATATCTTATATCATCTCATATTATATTATTATCCTATAAATATAATATAATAAAAATTAATATTATGATATATTTATCATTATATTATAATAGTATATTACATTATATTTATTAATAGAATGAGATAATGTATTGGATTACATTATATTTATTATATGACTATATTATTATATTATAAACATATAATATAATCTTCTATAGCCTTATTATATTACATAATATAATCTAACATGGTAATATTGAATAATAATATAATAAATATATTATATCATTAGATTAGATTGTGAGTCCGACTAAAATAATCGCACTGTAATCACAGATTATAGTAAAGATTCTCAAGTAGAGTTTAGGGAGTAGACGTAGGTACTTGGTGTACACCGAACCACTATAAATCTCTTATATTTGTATGGTGTGCTTGCGTTTATTTACTTTACATATTTGTTTAGTTTGTTATTGATTTATTTCTGCTGCTATTCACTGTATTTACTACACATTTACTGTATTTTATTTAGTTATTTTGAAAAACAGCACATACTTACTCTAAAATTTTGAAAACCTAATTCACCTCCCCTTAGGTTGTCTAACTGGACAACATTGTATCCATCAACTTTTATCAAATATTGAGTAGGTAGATCCACACTATCATTCAAATTCCACTGGAAGTCGCCAGTCAAAGCTTTATTAGGCATAAATAGGCCACCTTATTGGCTTCTTAAAAAATATGGCAGATCTTAAAGAATGAGAAGAAGTCTTCTAAGTCCAAAGCTCCAGGAGGAAAGGTATATGCTGGTATTTATATTATGAAGAAGCAATTCAAGAGGCCATAGTAATAGAATTGCCTTCCAGTATAATGTGAGTAGCATGTAAGTTTATAGCTACAGCCCTAACCTCTAATCAGGAAGTCATTAGTTTAGCAAAAGATATAGACATGTAAGGAAATAGTTTCCTCTCAATTGAGTCATTCTCGTAATATGGTCTCTTATCACATACCCTATAGTAGCCTTTAAATAAATCATAGAGGCATCAAAATTGACCTCAATAACTTCATAGGGAGGAGGCATAGGAGTTGGGTTTTCACTTGTAAAAAAGGGCCAATGGAGAAATTGCTTGCATGAAGGGGTGGAGAACCGATTTATTTATAATCTAACTTACTATGTGTTGGCAAGTGCCGAAGTTTTCATATCATATATATCATGCCAACATGTGTCCAATCTCTTCTGCTTAGATGAATTGGACCCACATGAGAAGGTATACTAAAAATCATCGTGGGCTCAGCTGCTTATTGCAAATAAAATTTTATGGCAAGTGGGATGACTATAAGATTGGTAAGGAATATATATATAATTCTGCTTCAATCATCAAGGACTCATTTATTTGGCAAACTGGATTCGATGGGAAATCAACATCCTTAATGATGTATGGTTGTGCAATATCCCTCTTAACTGACTTCTTGTGCCACTAAATTTATTGATCCTTAGAAGGTAAGTCTCTATCCTTCTTTCTCTCGACCCATGCACTTGGAATGCGACTTTACTGCATAACAATTTTGGCCTAGAAATGATAGCTAATATCCTTGTGCTTAAAAATACTGCAGAGGATACTATGATATGCTTTAGTTCTAGAGCCACCTCTTTTAAAATCTGTGAGCTCTATAATGACTTAGGCCCCATTTCACAAAGCTTTTGGAGAACTAGAAAGTACTTTCTAATTCTCCAAAAGTATTTTTAGATTGCATAGTGATATGTGGTAACAAGTTAGAAAACTATTTTAGCTTTATAAAAAGTCAAAGAGGTCTATATAGAAAAAGCTCCATTTTAGAGTTTTCTTCAAAAGTATTTCTATCCAATATGAAGAAACTATTTTAATTTAACAAAATTTTGATGACCAAAATGT
>KE504836.1:838460-858152 GCA_000441515.1 Elaeis oleifera
CCCTCCCTCCCTCCCCTCCCCTCCCTCTCTCTCTCTCTCTCTCTCTCTCTCTCTCAGATATTGTGAGTTGCTATAACTATGCACACAAAAAATTAGTAAAATGCTAGTCATGTGGAGGGACTACGAATCTATGGGTTTATATGGGAAGAAATGGCATGGTATTGTGAATCAATGGCTTGATATGAGCAAAAGCAGTTTTTCTTTCTTTTTTTTTTTAACAATTGTCCTTGAATTTTATGTATGATAGTAGAGTCTAGAGCAATAAGTACTGTGAGTATGTTTTTGATGCAGTCTATGGAGCCACATACATGCTTGCATATTTGGATGTGGTCCCCAAACTGCACCACACTCACCATATGATGTTAATATATGTGGTCATGTCGCATATAGGCTGAAAAGTTGGTCAGCATAGCACTGGTTGACTGCATATATGGCCTACTTAGCATTGTATAGCCACCTGTGTGGCCCACCCAGACGTGCGAGCTCAAGCTAATGTTAGGGTGGAAGTGGGTTTGGGCTGTCTGAGTACAGGTAAATATAACTCTGCTGTTAGATATTAAATACTTTATAGAAACTAAAATATTAGTTCTGTTATTAATATTTCTATTGTTATATAAAAAAAGTAGGACTATTACTATTATTATTTTATTATATTTCATTCATCTTTAAGTATTTTAAGAAATACTAATTGCAGATTCACCTGTATATTAGCTTGCATATGGCATAAGCGCTATCAAGACCCTTGACCACCTGCATACTGCAATCGCATTTTAAAACACTAATTGTGAGTCTGCCATGTTTGCTGCCTGTGGTTGGCTAACCTTCTGATAGGTGGCAATCCTAATACTTAAAGAAAACACACACATTATGAGCCATTTATCTTTTAAAATAGTGTTTGGTATTCCTTACTAAATATTATTGACATATGCCATTTGTTATTGAATCATATAACATATTTGGAAACTAATTTAGTGGATCTCAAAATGCTGAAAACAGAAGTTACTCATCAATTTAGATACTAATTATATTTTAAATGTTATGGTGTTAGGCTGCACAGCTTTGCACTGGGCTGCAATACGAGGCAACGCAGAGTTGTGCACTTTGCTTGTACATGCAGGCACTAAAGTGGAATTGATGGTGAAGGATGATAAAGGGTTTACTCCTGCTCAGCTTGCATCTGATAAGGGTCATCGGCATGTTGCTCACATTCTTGTATGTAGTGATGAGCATATCATATTCTTTATCTTTTAGACATACATAACATTCGCCATATTAGATTTGAACTAATTGTGATGGGTTCACTTGAAAGATAGTTATCCTTAAATTCCATTGGAGAAACTCTGGGGTTGCTTACATACTGTTCTCAAATACATCTATGATGGCTACGTTACTTAGATCTGAACTTTGGATGAAATTCGTTGTTGTGATTATGGAAATCAGTTTGCTTCATGAACCTGAAGAATGTTGTACCTTCTCAAGATGAACCTTTATATGTTGATGATTGCATATGAAGTACGAAGATTTGTAATATGCTGCTTTTGGAAAAAAATTCTAGGTGCCACTGAATATGACCTGAATGTGCCGAAACCTTTCTGAACTTTACTAATATTAATTACTGTGCTGTATTCAGTCCAAGGCAACAAGTGCAAATGGCAATTCCGGCAACGATAAAGTTTGTTCTGGAAGGATTAGCAAGATTGGATATGCTCCAATTTTGCTGTTTGTGATAGTTATCCTATTGATTCTTTTCATAAACTCCATCCTTATTGGTGAGTAATGCTGTTATCTCAATTTACTGATTAATGAGTAATGAAATTTGATGATTGCAAAATTTAGTCACTTCTCTCTTTCTAGCACCTAATTTTATGAAGGTTACTGCTGTTGTTGGCCTTTGGGTATGGATTGGTCTTTCACTTGCAGCTGGTTCACTAGTAATGTTCTACAGATGTAGCAGGTAACTCTTTAGGTTGCTTAGGCATAACTTCAATTGTTTACTAGATGGCCTTATTGTTACAAACTGATGAATATGCTAATCCTGGGATGTATCGCTTGTAGTTTTGTGAATACTTGGAAAGTTTGTAATCTTTTTATATCCGGACAACATTCATGGTGCCATTGTCAGTTGGGCCTTTTAGAGGTTTTTTGAGTCTCAGAAAACTATGGGACAATGTAACATTATTTCACTCATTTGGTAATAACAAGACCCAAAAGAAATTCATATCCTTGTTTTCTTGTTATGATGGCATCTTCATCTACTAGGGCCCCAAACAATTCTGGCAAAAGCAAAAGTGCCCTTTTTGATGCTACTTTGAGCAAGATGTTTACACCCCATAAATTATATTAGCAGGTTGGCCATTTGATATTATTACGGTCGTATTTAGCACGTTTGATATTTGTGGCAAATGAAAGGGTTGTGATCTCCATGAAGTGGGTAGGCAGCTGTAATCATATGTAATAAAGTCATGTTATGTTTAAATAGATGTAGTCTGAATGCTTGATGCAAAACAAGTTAGCTTGCTTTCTCCTAAATTCAAAATGGATTGCACCAAACATCTAAACTCTACTTGTACACATTGCACTTGTACAGCTGGGGCGGCAGCATATAGCCCACTTTTTGAGATTTTTTAGATTTGCTTAGGTCCAAATCATATGGCCCAATAAGGATAAATTAAAATATAAAATTGAAGTGTATCTTCTTCTCCAGTGGGAGTCATAAACGCTGGTCCTCTGGACTGTTCCCACGCAAGACAAAGCACCAGCAGACTTCCATCCTTAGAAAGGGAAAGTCAAAAAAAAGTCACAAGAAGATATATATATATATAGAGAGAGAGAGAGAGAGAGAGTTGCGAAAATATTTGGGGCATATTCTCATTTAAGATAAGCGCATATAAGTGTCTTAGCTTGTAACGCAATATTCAATAGTTTTCTGTACGCACTTTCTCAAAAATGTCTGAAATTCATATAGATAAAACTCCAATGAACTATAACTTAACATTACCAGTACAGATAGCATTTATTGATAAATGTGAGGCAAAATAATGTCTTTTGCTTGTTATCAATCATCTAGCAATATTTGTTTTACTGAATTCCTCTGCTGTTCTGAATCTTCTCTTTTCATTCAGGCCTTGGAACTGGCAATGGTGGTTATATAGTTTACATGTGATTTGCTTTTTGTTTCTCTGAAATATCTCCTTAATAGAGAAATATCTATATGCATGCTTCCTTTCTTCCTCATTTATCACCTTGTTCCTTTTAATGATCTGTAACAGAATATGTGTGGATATGAAGTTATGTTATACTTCCATGTTATTGCCCAATCTAATATATTCTCTGAGTTCATTAAGTGGTTGTATTGCAGCAAGGATCCTGGTTATATCCAACCAAATACTGGATGGTCAGCCAAGAATGCAGGTGCAGGAGTATGTATTGTCTATCTCAATTGCATGTACTGCATATTGTTAATAGCTATAACACACACTGGTAATAAAGGATTTTGCTAGGAATACACTGAATATGGAAAAAAGGGTTTGCGTGGGATAGGGACCAAATTGAAGTAGGATCCATAAACCAGTTATAGTTCCTGGGATGGAGCTACTTGTATGTGACTAAATTTAGCAAGCAACATGAAGTGCTAAAGTGATTAAAAAGGCTAAGTAAAATCATCTTTCTTATAGTTCATTTTCAGAATAAGTCCCAATGGCTTTTTCTGATATTTTGTTTGGCATGAATTTCAATACCTTCTTTCATCGTCTTAATTGATGAGTTGTTGAATGATAATCACAATATATATATATATATATATTAGTGACTTATCGCTTTGTGGCTTCATGTAAGTCATAAGTTGCTAAATTGATTTGTATCAAGTTTGCTCTGTCAGTACTGGAAACCATATTGGTTGGCCGGCGGGATGATCCGATATGCCCCCATGCTGTTCCATGCTAGGCATGAACCAACATAGCAGAGAGGGGAGGAGAGAGAGAGAGAGAAGGGGAGGAAAGGAGGGAAAGGGAGAGATGGCCTCTGGAGGCTGCTAGAAGGCTGTCGAGACCACTGCCACGGCTGTGGAGGTGGTGGATGTTAGGATCGACCGAAACAGGTGCTTCAGCCCCTGTTTCGTGTTTTATTTTGGTTTTATCAAATGAAGTTGGCAATGCCGTTGTTGACTTTCCCGTATTTTTTTCTTGATTTCACCTGATAAAATCAAAATAAAAACAAAATAGGGGCTAAAGATCCAATTTCAAACGATCCAAACATCCACCATCTCGGCAACGGTGTCTTTAGCGGTCCTTTGACGGACTCTAGAGGTCATCTCTCCCTCTCCTCTCCTCTCCCTCTCCTTCCTCCCTTCTCTCTCTCTTCCTCTCTTTCCTTCTCTCTCTCCTAGTCCTTGCCAATATTTCGTTTCAAAGGTTGGAACCATCCCTAACCACCGCCAATACGGTTCGACATGTTTTGAAGTGGGTGGTTCGGGACAGCGACCATGATTTGTATGATAGGTCAGCTTTGCATGTATATTAGTTTGAATTATTATACACATCTGGACATGTTTTCCTTAGTATTTTCCTACTTTTGCCGAGCAAATCCTTTATACCAATTGAAATACTTAATAAGTGATTCGATGTTAAAGGGGGAATACTTTTGTTAAGGACCATTATTAGTAATATCAATATTAATATTTCTCAAAATTCGATCAGGGTTAATAAAGAGGAAATAAAGGATTTGGTGAAATTGGGAGACCTGAACCTAAGATTAGCCAAACTAGTACCAAGACTCATATCGGTCAGCTATTGGTTCGGTACCATACAGACACATAGTATGTAGTGGCATGACAATTCCGAACCAGCACGCCATTTTTTTTCAATTTTTCTAAGCTTTAACAAAAATAATCAATTTTTTTGGTTTTTTGAATGATTTTTAGTATAATTTGATGCTCTTGATGCTTCTATCACCCGGCACATCCTAAATGATGCATCTTGACATTTTTGAGTAATTTTTCTGCATTACGGTGGCATTGCTCTGAGACAATACTATCTTAAGGAGGCAAAATCCTGACAAATCTATGTCATTGGGTTTGCTATCCCCAAATCTTTTGCGTTAGCACCAAGCCCAAACGAAATTATAAAGCAAAAGCTAGAGATCCTGGCTTTACACACCAGGAGAAGCAACATGAAATATCCTATAATTTTAATTAAAAATTATAGATTTAACAAAATTAAAGGTTTTAGTCTTATTATGTAGATCATCCATAGATCTCCAACATGTCATGAAATCATACCCAAATCAAAAAATCTTGGCATGACCTCCCCTTGTTTTCCAATTTTCTCAATATTTTCGATGTTTGAAAAAAAAAAAGGGAAAGAAATGAGGTGGGGGAGAGCCATCTTACCTTGTTTGGGTTGGATCCTCCTTTAATCATCAAAATCATTGAATTTTGGTGGTGGTGGTTGTCGGGGGGGGGGGAGGGTGCGAACCAAGCAGTTTGCATCGATTCCACTCTAAACCATCTAGTTGGAGCGGTTCATGGCCTTCTCAGAATACCGGCCAAACCGTGCCTATTCCGCATTGGTTCGGTTCAGTATGGGGTGAATCGGATGATTCTGCTTGTTTTGGCATACCATGTCTGAATCAAATTCACCTTGT
Source organism: Elaeis oleifera (assembly GCA_000441515.1). NCBI lineage: Eukaryota > Viridiplantae > Streptophyta > Magnoliopsida > Arecales > Arecaceae > Elaeis > Elaeis oleifera. The sequence continues at coordinate 844,101 of KE504836.1, forward strand.
TTCTGTTTACATTGAAAAGTGAAGGAGGAATGATAATGACTAACATACCATTAGAGGATAAAGTTGACGGCATTTGACACAATCTAATTCATGCTCATCTTTAGGGAGTTTTTCCAGGTAGCAAGCAAAGCAGGCTGAAAATGGATTGGATACACATCAGATATTGGTAATGTCCATATGTGTATCCATATTTGTTTAATAGTCAGTATCAACAGATACTAAAATTTGTCTCCATTTTTGTTCTAAACATATATACATATGAATCAGAAATTAACAATACCCCAATTTGTTCTAAACAAATATAGATATAAAGCAGATGTTACTCTGAATGTAAATCGGATTTATTAGCAAAATTTGATAAGGACCAAGGTTTCGAATACTCTTGGGAAGGTGTAGCATCCCACCATCTCCAGTATTGAGGCAGGGTTGTCCCAAGTGTTGGAACGGGACGAGTCGGGAAGTAGACTTGGATGAGATGAAACATCAACCATCTTGAGTGTCATTACATGGAGTGCTGCATTCCATCGAAAAGCTGGGATAGCCCTATCCTACGATATTTAAAACTTTGATAAGGATTTTTTTTTTGAGGAAAGGTAAAAGATTTACTAAATTATAGAATTTATGCATATTAGATGGTTCTTAAGTGCTAGGAGAATGACATGCATCTTACATGGCGAATTTATTTAATTAATAGAAATTTTATGATATTTATAGCAACTTCAACCAAGCTCCTAGGATTAGTTAATTAAAGAATTTTTTTATCAGAAATTTTAAATAATATCAAGTATTCGGACATCTGAATATGATAATAAGAACCCTTAGTATCCAGATATTCAAATATGGATCCAATGTTGAAAAGAACCTTATTTCTAGTATCTGAATCCAAGAAAATCCGACTATTTGGATATCTAAATCCAAATTCAGAAAATGTTTATTTATATCTGTATCCATATTGGAAAAAATCCTATTTTCAATCCAAATCTGTATCTGGATCTGTGAATAATGACTTTCTATCCAAATCTGATCTGATCTGGATCCGGAAAGAGTAGGATTTTGTTCGACTCACTTTCAGACATACAAGCAAATGAATGAAGCCTGAACTGTAAATATCTTAGTGTGATATCAGGTTACAAATGATAGGTAGATGCATGAGCGGATGTCTTGAGTTCTTTCTTTTTCAAAGAACTTAGGTCCAAAAGACATAATTTTGGTTTTGGCTTTAGTGGATCAAATGTGTTTCGATTTTGAGAATTGGACTCCATTTTTGGTAGTTTTGATCTAAAAAGTGTTTTGAAAATTTAGAAGGAAACAATAAATATTGTAGGTGTTGCTTGGATCAGGGATGAACCCCTTTTCTCCCATTTAATCAAGGTTTGCAGCCAAACTTGCATTTGAACCAGTAAGGTTTGCAATACTCAGCAATCTAGTCAAAGTTGGGCTTAGGGGTACGACCGCATGCCAAGAGGAGGCTGATGTGGTTATGCCTTGGTGGGTTAAGTCCATTTATTTTCCTTAATCCAAAAATAACCCACATATAATTTGAACAGTGTAATGATAGCATTCATTATTATCTTATGCTAGTACAATATTTTCGTATCATATTATATTATGTTATTACATTCTAATATAATATTACAACATAATCATATTATGTTATACATTACAGCACAATGTAATGTCATGTTGTAATATAATACTGATAATCCAATCTTACTATTTGTTAGCAATTGACTCAAGAACAATTAAATTACAAGGCGAATTTGTCCATTCCATCAAAAATTATCATTCTCTCTGCTTATCCTTTGGACATGACTCAAATAGTGGTATGCAGGATATAGCATTTTTTCCTGAGCAGAAGTTATGCCTTATCCTGCGCTCACATGTTCTTACCTGGTTTGACACCTTGTCCCCACTGTAGTCCATCCCCTTCCAAACTAGGCTACAATATATTGTGCTGCTTCAGACCTTCAGGTTTACTGCTTCATGTCTTCGTGCATTAGTAGTCCAAACTTTATGATTTCTTGATGAGAAATGATTGAATGAACATGTTATTTGAGAATGCAACATGTAATATGATAATTATATTTCATTTGATGACTAGAGACAATCTAACACATGACCATCTACATCCTTGACAATCATGCACTATAATAGATAAATGAATGAAAAATCATGCTTTCTATCGATTCCATTTTCGTATAACATCATATTACTTCAAATTTTTTCAAACATATAGGTTCTGACTTTTGGTCTTGATGAAATGCTTCTTCGAATCCAAAAAAATCAGGAAACAATGATAAGCACCAATTGCTCATAATTGGCCTCTCCCCTGTCTTGGCTGAAGTTCCAGAACCAAACATGGCTTGGGATTAGCTTAGTCCAAAATTTGAAAGTTTTGGCTTTGGTATTGAAGTTTCACTCGAAACTTACAAATAAGGCTTTGGTCCTGCTGACAGGATGATGCTATTGGTACTGTACATTTCTGACAGGATGTCGGGGCCCAGAACATGGTTCTCTTTTTAACCAGAACTTCATGACTGTCCTGACTGTCTTGGTTGCGTCCAGACACCTGGGATGTACCAGGATGGTCAGAATGGACCATGACACATTTTTTTCTTTTTTTTTTATTATTGTTGTTGTTGGCTGTTTTCGGATGTCCCCACTCCTGACCATCCTGTATCCTGGTACTACTGTACTGTCCCACAAGCAAATCAAAATGGGCCTGATATGAAGATTTAAACTCTTGCTTAAATGCATGTATAGAATTGCTTATATACCATTTCATTTAATTAACTTCATCCTACTTTATTCTTCTTTTAGCTTATTCTCTGCAAATTGTGTCTGAATGAATTCTTATACACCTGCTGCTGAATTAACCTTTGTTGTGGTCATGCCATTGTTCACCACTTTGTATCTGACAGGATCCTCTGTTGGACATTGATCTTAACAATTCTTCAACTTGGACAGGCAGTTGGTCCCAACTCTGCCCTACATGTAAGGTATGCACAGCATTTATGAGAGAGAGAGAGGGAGAGAGATGGGTACAACCATAATGTGACCATGGTTGAACTCTTTTCTGTTCTCTCAGTAACTAGAAAACCCACTTTCAACTCCTTATGGTCATGGTCTGTTAAGCATTCATAATTCTTTCATTTCTGGTTCCTTGTTTAGGTGAGATACCTATCTTGAAGAATATTTACTGTAATCTTGCTTTTCTCATCAGATAATCCGGCCTGTGCGCTCCAAACACTGTCTTTCTTGCAAACACTGTGTTGAGCAGTTTGATCATCATTGTCCTTGGATATCTAACTGTGTTGGAAAGGTGAGTAGCAGTTTGGCATGAGTAGGGTATGATGGAATAAATAATATGTTGAATTATATGATATTATTTCCTTCAAAAAAAATTATATGATATTTGTAAGATTGTAGTTATGCTTTGGAAGAAATGGGGTAATTCGGCAAGTTAATACGATCTATGTTTCTTCTATACTAGATGTATTTAGATGATTACTTGTGTAGTTGAATAATGAACTAAAACCTTTCATGTTGATTAGGCTATTTTTACTTGGTTCTTTTGCAGAAAATAAATGGGATTTTTTGTTTTCTTTGTATGGGGACATTGACAACATTTCTTGGTGCTGTCATTGCATTTCATAGTGGGTATTCTAAACCAGGATAACTATACTGTTTTTTTTTCCCCTTAATTTGCATTGGCATATTTAGATATATTTAAATTTTATGCTACATAACAGGAATGTGGACGGGGTCACCAAAAATCCCTTCTTCTGAGACATGGATTCATCATATGGTGACAGAGCATCCTGGAGCTGTTACATTTCTTGTCTTGGATGTTTTCTTGTTATCTGGAGCTTTACCTTGACGGTGGCACAAGCAACACAGGTAATGGTTTGGTGGAACTTGATTCTTCTATTAATGTTGATGTAAGCTACCTCTAGGATTATCATTACATAATGTTGTTAAGGAATGGAGAAATGCTGCTTGGAGTGTGAGCCTGTCCCAGGGATGGGACTGATAGGTGTGGAACAGATGCTAGATGTTTACAAAATAGTATAAACTTAGAATTCTACTTCTAGGCACTGGAAAGATGATGTGCTCTAAGAAACTAAATTTCTTAACCCAAAGTAGCTTCAACAACCTGATCAGAGATTAAAACTGATTATTAATATGTATAAAAGTGTGCAGGCACGTAAATACTTCTTGTATTGTTCATTCTTTTTCCGTTTGTTTAATCAATATATACACATGCACCTTTCTTTCTTTCTTTCATTCTGTCTTTCCTTCTTTTTCACTTTCTTGCTTGCTTGCTGGCTTGGATACACATAAGTTTTTAGAAGGCATTAAAGAAAGAAGCATTTCAGAAAGGATCTAATTATCTGAATGAATCATAATTCAAACTAATTAATAAATACCTTGTCTTGAAATGCCCTCACAAATAGGGAGTGCCAAAACTTTGATATCTAAATGAATCTGATTTAACAAGGAGATTTTGTCTCCTGGCTCAAATAATGACATTATTTGATTTCCCATTTTGCCTTATGCAGTCTATCCATCATATGACATGAATCATGCTCTTCTAGATGTCTAAATCATGGAAGTCTCCTATTCATGTGATGCCACCATGCCTATAGGCACGAATGTCACCAAGATGGCAGATCCTTTGGGATCCGGCATCTCTGTGGCTAAAATATGGCAAAAGAGTTAATATCTGCGCAGAACTTGAGCACATTTAAGGGATAGTCTTGAATCACATTTGGTAATATAGTACCACAAATAAACCCAACTCATGATATGAAATTTCAGTTGTCTATCTATCTTTGTATAGATCAAATGTTTCAGATTTTTTAACGTGCAAAACAAAATTGTTCAATGAAATGGATATTGCCTGACTTTGGGGTTTATCACGGTTGTTTTGGTCAAATGACACCTGAAAAATGTTGATTTGACTATTTTTCGATCATTGTCATAATCCAATGCCTTCTCCCATTGGTAGAAGCTTCGCCATGGAGAACAGTTCTAGGTCAAAAGGTCTGATGAAAGTATTAAGTTGTTGTCTTATGACTAGCTGAGCTGGCATCAGCTGTTTCAGAATTGGTGCCAAATTCCAATCCATGACAACTATAGGCAAGTGACAGGACTGCTGAGCCCACTTTTATGTGAATGAAGAAGTTCCTTATTGCAGGGGAAGCACTTTGTTGTAGTTCAGTCTCGTAAAAGTAAATAGAACCTTCCAAATTCCCTCCGATAGGAACAGCTTTTTATTATTAGGGAGGATAGACACAGCTTTTTGTTATTAGGGAATTGAGTTCATCTGTAAGGCACAACTAACAGCTGAAAAGTTAGTTGGAAATAGAGTCTGAACAGAAAATGATGTCAGTGCTCATAGAGAAGGGGTGGAGGAAGGGAGCGGGTGGGCGGTGGGGGCAGCAAAAGATTGGAAAAGGAAAGGGAGGTAGTGGAAAAGAGTGGAGCTAACCTTTTTATGATCTTATAGATTCGTAAAGAAGATGGGAAAATATGGTAAAGGAAAAGCTATCTTTGCAGCAGGGGATAAATATGGTATTGTTGATTTGAGACCCTTGTTCTTTCTTGTAAATATGCAGATTGAATGCTGTTATAGTTGCTTAACTTGCAAAATATTTTTAAGGTTGAAGGGGCTCTTACTTACGATTGTTGAACCCTTTCCTTGCTACGGATGGTCCTTACCAACTGAATATGTCTCCATGTTTCAACACATACACAATGTAACATGATGGGAACTGTTGCAATGAAAACATGTAGAATACAATTAAAACTTTTCCGAGCAGTGGATTGTGCACTTTGGAGCATTGTTGCACGCATTGTCCTGCAGATAATCACATCCAATTTTACCGTGACTTACAGTCAGGTGTTTATTTATGTGCAGATAGCGCGTAACATCACCACTAACGAGTTGGCAAATGCTTATCGTTACTGGTATCTTCGAGGACCAGATGGACGGTTTCGAAATCCCTATAACCATGGTTGCAGAAAGAACTGTACAGATTTCTTGATTCATGGGTACAACAATGATGATAAAATTGCTTGGCCATGACTTGAGGAAGCTGCACACCGAGTCTGAGTAATCAAATCCATTTTTTTTAGCTAAGAGTAATCAAATCGTTATTATTGAACATGGCGCAGATTGAAGTTTCAGGTTGTACACAGACTTTAGTGAATTAATTTACGGCTGGCAGTGCCTGAGATCAAAACTAATGGACTAGCAGATTTTCTGGACAAGCTACGATGATCCTGCTATTCTGGGACTTCCCATGTGTCAGAATAATAATCAATATGTGTATATTTAATTCCCTATATGAATTAGGAAATTGGCCCTCCATACGTATCTGAGCATTTTATCTGTGGACGCAGAACCCTGCTCATGTCCACGAGATGACATCTGTACTTGTAATGGAAACAAAATTGAAAGTTCGATATCATTTACTAAATTTATTACCTTTTGATTTCATGTTCCCTGTTCTCTAGCATCTAGCACATGTTTTCTTTGAAGAAATATACGAGGGAGATGTCATTATCCATGCTCTAAACTGAAACCCCTCCTGCATAAGCACCAAGTAATGGTTGGTAGCATGTGGTTGTCCAGATTGGCAGTAATCATTTTAAGGCTCGGATTATGAAAAGCTTTGACATTAAAACTGACTTCTAAGATGCAATCTATCATCATCTTTGGTTTCGCTGGACTTGAATTACTTGATTGCAGTTGGATTTAATGTAAAGAAAAACTGACATCATAACTCCAGGTAATTTGGTAGGCTGAATGCCACTAAGCCAAGATTGGTTTCTATGGGCTCCGAACAGCTTTAATCTCTTGCGAAAGATCAGCATCCATCTCCAAACTTGATGGTTCCAGAGCAGCAGCCATATATATTCTCCTCAACCTACAAAACGTGAGATTATTCAGCTGGTATATTGTTAAATAACAACATGCACAATGTGATCACAACCATGTTCATGCAGCACGCTCGACAGGTAATACAAGAGAACATAGTACTTGCATGCAATAGTTATATTGGTAAAAGGAAAAAAATTCATATATTTCTCTTTTTTATATGACTAAGGGAGGTTATTACCACCCTGGCATTTCTTATTAAAAAAGCCTGAGGGAATTTTCAAAGATGGATACTTACAGATGTGTTGGAGCAAATCAACTGACCTCCAACTCCGACTCTACATCGGTCGAATGAACATATTACTCCGACTCATAATCGGTTGACCGACCGACAGTCAGCTATTATCGACCAACAATAAATGACTTGATCAACATCCGATCGAAGACCATCGGCATATCAAAGTTACTAGTCGATGGTCATTCGGATCTTCTACCGACTTACTTCTACTGACGTATCAGTATTACCAATATATAGTCGGTCTATCTGCTCAACATACCCTAACCGTTATGAACGGTTATCGACTACGTATCACGATCATTAGTGGAAATAAACAGCCCACTAACTCTACGATTATGGTCCGATAATCTAGCACCATAAAAAGTGGGACCACGTGCTCGACGGTTACATCAGAATCATCTATAAAAGGGGAGGTAAACGAGCAGCACGGGTAAAGCAATTCTAAACCAAGACTCTGCTGCACTATATATTTTTATCTGCGGTTCACCAACCTCCTCTTTGACTTAAGCGTCGGAGGGTCTCCGCCGGACACAACTCCGGTCTGTGAGGACTTTGTTTTGCAGGTGCTCTTCACCGATGACAGGTGACAGAGAGTTGGCCGCAACAGATTGGCGTGCCAGGTAGAGGGAGAATACAGCCAACCATACCAAAAACTAAAGCTCAACACTCGACTGGATCGGTGAGGCAGTCTTTCCGTCGGAAAAATGTTCCTTCACCTCCAGTGGCAGAGCCCAGATCCTCACGTCCTGTGGTCACCATAAATGCACAGATTGCTGCACTCATGCAGCCAGTGAAGATTTTGATGGAGGCAGTCCAAAGCCTCCAGTAACAGCAAATCCAGCAGCAGCAGCAGCCGTCGATAGAGCAACTGGTGGCCCAGTCGGTGCCATCTAAGCACAGCCGCCGTCCTCCACGGTGCTCGCCCTCCTCATCTCTGGAGCGACCGTCTCGACACTCCCACCAAGATGGACAACCATATTCTCAGCAGTCTCACCATGCCACCCACCATTCGCGATGTTCTCTCTCTCCTTCTCATGCACACAGTATCAAGAAGGAGAAACGGTCGCGGACGCCTTCTGCTTCTCCTTCTTCGAGCACTTCAGGGGGTTCCACCCTTGGAGTTTCTAGCAACAGCGACTTGACGACTATGAACGTAAGTTTCGAGAAATTGATCGTCAGCTCGTCCGACTTCAAGTGAAAGGTCGAAAGTCTTTCAATAACTACGACTTCCACACTGCCCAGCCTCTCTTTCGGCGTATCTTGGATGAATCGATTTTTTTCTCGATTCAAGATACCGCAGACGGAGTCATATGATGGGTCCACCGATCTGATCGATCACTTGGAGAGTTATAAGGCTCTCATGATGATCTAGGGGGCAACCGATGCCCTCTTATGCATTAGTTTCCTGGCAACTCTTAGGAAGGCTGCTCGAGCTTGGTATTCCGAACTTCAGTCGGAGAGCATAAACTTTTTTGAGCAGCTCGAGCATTCTTTCGTGGCCTACTTCAGCACAAGTCGAAGGCCGCCATGAACATCCGATAGTCTCTTCTCAATCAAGTAAGGTGAGACAGAGATATTGAGAGACTTTGTGGCTCATTTCAATACAGCCACACTTGAGGTCAAGGACCTCAATGAAGATATGGCTATTTCAGCCATGAAAAGAGATTTGAGGGGATCCAGATTTACTTATTCTCTTGACAAAATTCTCTCCCGGATCTATGCTGAACTTCTGGAGTGCACGTATAAGTACATTCGCATGGATGAAGCTGCTTCTGACCGATCTCAAACAAACGAAAAGGTCAGAAGAAGAAACAAAAAAAAAGTGAAGCTCCGACCGAATCAAGGCCAACTGTCAATAAGCGAGCTTCACCTCGAAGACGGAGTCCGAAGCTGAATTATGGCAGGTATAACTCCTATACTCCTCTTTCTGCTCTTCGTGCGCAGATCTTGATGGAGATCGAAGGTGCAGAATACTTATGACACCCCCTACTGATGAAAGCACCATCGAGGAGCCGAGACAGAAAGAAGTACTATCAGTTCTATCGTGATTATGATCACGATACCGAATAGTACATCCAGCTCAGGGATGAGATAGAAGCCCTGAATCGACGAGGCTACCTCGAGAAGTTCTGAAGGGATCAATCGACTCAACCTCCTGCTGATCAATAACCTCAGCCACAAACTGAGGAGACTATCAACAATCGATCGATTGCAGGAGTAATCAACGTGATCTCCGGATGACCAAACTGGGAGGCAACTTTCGAAGAAGAGTCGGTGAAGAAACGACGACTCGACGATGTAATTACTTTTTTCGGAAGAAGATATTTGGAGAATTCAAATTTTTCATGATGATGCTATCGTTGTCTCGACAACGATAGCTAATTATGATATAAAATTTTTTTTGTAGATAATGGAAGCTCAACAGATATTTTATTTTACTCGATTTTTTTTCGAATGTGACTACCGACTGATCGACTCAAAAGAGTCTTGACGCCATTGATCAGTTTCACTGGAGATGCTGTTACTGTGGAAGGAGAAATCACTCTCTCCTTAATCACGAAAACTGAACCACAACAAAGTACTGTACTCTTGATATTCATGGTTGTCCAAGTTCCTTCGATTTATAATGCCATATTCGGACGATCTGGACTTAACGCCCTGAGAGCAATAGTCTCAACATATCATCTGTTAGTCCGATTTCTGACAAAAATACAGTCGGAGAGATGCATGGAGATCAACAACTTGCTCAACGTTGTTTCTTAGTTTTCACACAAAATAATAAACCTGAAGACTCTTTATCCGTTGATAAATTAGACCAAAGAGAAAATGAACAAAGGGGTGAACCAGCTGAACAACTGGTTTCATCCCATTAAAAGAAGAAGATCCTGAGAAGACGATCTAAATTGGATCGCAGTTCTCTGATTCAGAGCGGTAGCAATTAATAAATCTATTGAGGGCAAATATCGATATTTTTGCTTGATCGGCAACAGACATGTTAGAAATTTCTTCGGAAGTAAGAATCCATCGGCTAAACATTAATCCAAAGGTCAAGCCCGTGAGACAAAGAAAGATCTTTTGCTCCTGACAGGTAGAAGGTCATCGATGAAGAAGTCGACAAGCTCTTCGCAGCTGACTTCATCAGAAAAGCTACTTATCCCGATTGGCTCACCAATATAGTAATGGTGAGAAAGACCAATAGAAAATAGAGAATCTGCATTGACTACACAAATCTGAATGAAGCTTGTCTGAAGAATAATTTTCTTTATCGAAGATTGATCAATTAGTTGATGCGACTTTGGGTTATCAACTCTTAAATTTCATGGATGTCTTTACAGGCTACAATCAGATTTGGATGGCACCTGAAGATGAGAAGCATACAGCCTTCATAACTGAGAAAGGCATTTACTGCTATAAAGTAATGCCTTTCGGTTTAAAAATGCTGGAGCCACTTATCAATGGTTTGTCAACAAGATCTTCAAAGTACAGATAAGGGTGAAACATGAAAGTTTATATGGACGACATGCTGGTGAAAAGCCCCCAAACCTCAGATCACGATCGGAACTTGGAGAAAACTTTCAGCACACTTCGATGATATCAGATGAAGTTGAATCCGACTAAGTATGCATTTGGAGTGACTTTCAAAAAAAATTTTAGATTTCTTGTGTCACAATGAGAAATCGAGGCCAATCTCAAGAAGATAAAGGCTATTATCAACATGAAGCATCCGAGCTCAAAAAAAGAGATACAACAACTCAATGAAAGAATTATCGCACTCAGCTGATTCATTTTAAGATCGACAGAAAGATGCTTGTCTTTCTTCAAGATCTTGAGGCAATCGAACTACTTCATATGGTCAGATGAATGTCGACAGACCTTCGAAGATCTAAAAAAATATCTTGCTTCTCCACCACTGCTTACAAAGCCAAAGATCAGAGAAACTCTGTATCTCTACTTGACAACTTCAACGAAAGCGATCAGTTCGATACTCGTCTAAAAAGATGAAAACCGAATTCAACGATCGATCTACTATACTAGCAAGGTGCTTCACAATATTGAAGTGAAATATTCAAGAGTGGAGAAGATAATCTACGCTCTGATCATATCATCACAATGATTTCGTCCGTACTTTCAAGCACACCCCATCGTTATCTTGACAGATCAGCCGTTGAAGGCAATCTTGCATCGACCTAATACATTGGGTCGAATGGCAAAGTGGACCATAAAGCTTGATGAATTTATTATACAATATCGCCTACGTCCATCAATGAAGACATAAATTTTGACCGACTTTATCGTCGAATGTACAATACCAGATAATAAACCTGAGGATGAAGCTAATGATAAGATAAAGCAAGCCACAACTCCCAAACCAACTTGACGTCGGTATGGGTGCTACATATTGATGGAGCATCTAATATACAAGACAGCAGGGTCGGTCTCATCCTCACCAATTTTGAAGGGGTTATAACTGAATATGTCCTTCAATTCAACTTTAAAGCTTCAAATAACTAAGCCGAGTATGAAGCACTCTTAGCCGACTTGAAAATTACTAAGAAGCTTGATATCGACAGTCTGAAGATTCTCACTGACTCACAACTAATTACTGGACAGGTTAAGGGTGAGTTTGAAGTCTGAGACCCTATTATGATGAAGTATCTTCAGAAAGTGAAAGATCTAACTTCAACATTAAAGTATTTTAAAATCTTTCACATCCGAAGAACAAGAATGCTCGAGCCGACGTATTTTTACGACTCGCAACTACTTCCTTCAACTCGCTGGATCAAACATTCGTCGAATGCCTTAAACTGCTGAATATTGATAAAGTCGAAGAAGTACTGCAACTCACTGATGAACCAAGCTGAATGGATCCGATTGTCCAGTACTTGACTAATGGGACTCTCTCTATGGATCCCTCAGAAGCCAAACGACTCAGATGGACGGCCTCTCAATATATTTTAATGAATGATCATCTATACAAAAGTCATTCTCTCTTCTCTTACTGAAATGTTTGGGACCAACAGATGCCGATTATACATTCAGGGATGTTCATGAAGGATTTTTGAAAATCACTTGGGGGCAAAGCTTTAGCTTATAAGGTCCTACGACAAGGATATTATTGGCTCACCATGAAGAAAGATGTAGCTGAACTTTTTGAAGGTATGAACCATATTAGAGATATGCAAATATACAACACCAATCGATAAGTCAGTTGACATCGATTGTTGCACCATGGCCCTTCGCACAATGGAGAATAGACATATTTGGTCCTTTCCCTCCAGCATCTGGTCAGAGGAAGTTCATAGTGGTCGCCATCGATTACTTCACCAAGTGGGTAGAAGCTGAACCTCTGGCATAAATCACTGAGAGCAAGATGGAAGACTTCATTTAAAAATCAATCATATGCAGATTTGGTTTGCCATACACCATCATCACTACAATGGTTGGCAATTCGACAATCAAATTTTAAAGAATTTTATGCGAAATTTTATATTACGCATAAACTTACATCAATCGGCCATCCACAATCTAACGGAGAGGTGGAAGTAACCAACCAAATAATTCTGCATGGACTCAAAATCAGACTGAATGAAGCTAAAGACCTCTGAATAGAAGAACTATATCTGATCTTATGGACATACCGAACGACTCCTCGTATACCAACAAGAGAATCACCATTCAATTTAGCCTATAGAACAGAAGCAATGATCCCACTTGAGATCGAATTATCTTCAATAAGGATTGAGCAACATAGTGAGCCGAGCAATTTCGAATATCAGAGAGTCGATCTAAATTTACTTTCAGAAGTCTGACAGCAAGCTCAAGTTCGAATGGCAGCATATCGACAAAGGGTAGCCCGACATTACAATACAAAAGTTAAACTGAAAGTTTTCCATCCAAGAGACCTGATCCTAAGGAAAGCGGAAGTCTCGAGACCTCTTGACTAGAAAAAGTTATCTTCGAACTAGGAAGGAGCCTACAAAATAATGAAAACTCTTTGACTGGACGCATATCGGCGAGAAACTCTGAAAGGGATAACCATTCTCCGAATGTGAAATGCTGATAACTTGAAAATGTATTATCAATAAAGTTATCCGTGATACATCATTCAGAATGAAATATTGAATTTCAGAATCACAAGTTTCAATCAACTATAAAGTGGTAATGGACCGACAGATGGACGGTCAATTCATCGACTATATTTTGATTTTTCACTGTAAAACTAACATATCAGTTATATTTGGATTTTCACTGTAAAAGCCATAATACCGACTGTGTCTCGGTACCGAACGTATACCAGCTTTCCAATGTAAAAGTCGATCATAGTCGAATGACTATTATACCGACTTAGTTTAACTAAGCAGAATGCTATGTCAATACGTTCAAAGTCAGATTGAAATTATATCGACTTAACTACGGTCAGTTGAAGGATATTCAGCTTGCCATCGATTATCAAATAACTTGATGTACTAATCCGACTAAGATCGGACGTAAGGTATTCGGCTTATTATCGTTTATCCTAATGCTTCAAATTATGTCAAATGAACATTCAACTAACAGATGATTCTACAAGTACTATCGAACGTTCAGTTTGCCGATTGATATTCGATAGTAAAATGATTATTCTATAACATTACAAACACATAGAAAAGAGAGTCTATACTTAGAGAAAATTCTTTCCATTCATTGAAAAAAGAAGATTACAAAATTAAACTGATGTCCGATTACAAAAGTATTTGATTACAAAAAAAAAATAAAAGATTACACCGATCACAACTCGTCGTCCCTATCTCTTTGTTCCGATGTAGCATCAAAGACTTGAACAACTTCTGATGCTGTCGGTGCTTCATCTTCGATCGGCGCAGCTTCT
>KE504836.1:858172-870877 GCA_000441515.1 Elaeis oleifera
ATTAAACTGATGTCCGATTACAAAGTATTTGATTACAAAAAAAAATAAAAGATTACACCGATCACAACTCGTCGTCCCTATCTCTTTGTTCCGATGTAGCATCAAAGACTTGAACAACTTCTGATGCTGTCGGTGCTTCATCTTCGATCGGCGCAGCTTCTTCAGCAGCTTTATCTTTCAAGATGGAGGGATAATGCTGCTTAAGTCAAGATCAGGGTATAACTTTTCGATCTTATCTCGATCGTCCTCGTACCCGATGCAGTAAGAGGTGAACCCATCTTCGAAGATCTTTTCTTTGAACTCTTCTGAATTCTTGAAGTTTTCGATGGCATGGTTCAAAGCCTCCCTCACCGACTCTGCTTCTGCCCTTGCCAGCTCTACGTCAGCTTTTGTGGAAGCCCATTCATCATCGGCCAGTGCCAACCTTTCCAGAGTGGTCTGATATCTTCCACGCTCGGCTTCGAGTTCTTCAATACAGCCATCCCATTCTCGTCGAAGTCGGTGGATAGAATGCTTCTTGCTCTTTATCCTCGACTCAAAAAATAATATATTTTGACGAGCCGACCTAAGTTCGGCTCCAGAAGATTGAAGGTCAGCGCTCAGACAGGAGACTTCATCTTGAAGCCTCACCTCCCGCTCGGTCGCCGCCTGAAGTTGTTCACAGGCAGTCATCTTTCAGCATTAGCGGCCGCCACTTTATCCATCTATGTCCGACGGAAGTCTACAACCTTTCGATAGCCGACTTTCAAGTCGAACATATCGTGTGCCAACTGAAAGTAGAAGATAAGTCGGATCAGTTAAAAAAAAGTGTAAAGAAAACTTACCCTGAGTACCATCGGGTAAAAGAGGAAAATATTTTGACGACGGTATGGCTTTTCCTATTCTCCCAATCAACCGAGAGAAGGGCAGCTTGAATGAGCCATTTGGCCAACTCTGGATTGGCCAAGGCCGACTCATCATCAGAAAGCCTGATGTCGAAGTAAACGGTGTGCCTTGGCGATGATCCGTCGTCAGTCGAAGTCACCGGTGCCTTCCCCCGATCTTTCGTCGGCAATCCCATGCTTGAGAATGTGGAGAAACTGGAGCTTGACTGCGCTCGAGAGTCTCCTACTGGAGCAACGTCTGGCGCAGCCGCTGATTGGTCCAGCTCGGCCACAACTTCTGCTTCGATCCGAGCCTCTGTTGATGGAGCCACCGATGGTGTTGCGGCAACTATATTTTCTCTTGCCGCCCATCTTCGGTAGATGGCACTTCAGGAAGTGCTATCGGGGCTGACAGCGTCAAAATCAGCTCAAGAACCGATGCTGATAGTACGTCAGGTTCTCTCATCGGTGCAAATGTAGTTTTTCGATCCTTCTTTGGCGATCGGATGGGTCCAGCTTCGGATGCCGCTATCCTCTTCTTGGCAGCATGCTGGCGAATATCGATGATCGATACTCGCACCCTCGACTGCATAGCTGCAATCGAAACAAAGAAGTCAGTACAATTTAGAAACAAATAAAGAAAAATAAAATGATCGACTATGCTATACCTAAATTGGTGATCGAACTAAGACCGATATCATAGAGAGCTTGTTTGGTCATCAGCTCTCTCTGCGGTGGGACCACCATATCCTTCAATCGATGAAAGTCTTTCCGATCGTCCACCTCTATCCGACTGTTCTCGTTGGGGCCGATCCTTGGATCACCCCAGCGCGAAAGAAAGCCCTAGGGAAGAGAAGAAGCGACGAAAAGAATTGATTCTTCCATCCATGAATGGATGATGGAAGACTGATGATGAAGGAAAGATCTTTTCTTGGGTTCAAAAGCTACCAATCCCTAGTCTTAGGATGGAGATGGAGAATAAAGAAGATACCGAAAAGAGAAGGACGAGACTCGATCGGTATTAACTGACATAACAAAGTAAAGCTAATTATAAGCCAGACTGAATTCGATGCCAGCTAAGCGAGACAAAGACTATAATAGTCCAGAAGATTTTGGATGAACTTCGAAATCAAAACCGAAACCAGCCCAAAAGTCTTCGACATAGAAAGCAACCTGGTCCAAAAGAGGGAAGTTCACCCGACCATTAGTGTCAGGCGCAAAGAGCTGATACTGCTTCAGAATACGATATTATTCTTGAAGCCGCTCAACATTGGGTTCGGATAGTGAAGAAGCCTTCATTTCTGAATCCGTTGGAGAGTCGTCGGTCGGATTCTCTGACCAACTATCCTGAGAAGAAGAAGTCCTAGCCATGAGAGAAGAAGACTAAAGAAACAAAAGGAGATGGACCCAAGAAGGAAGGACAAAAACACTTAACCTGAAAGCTAAAAGCAAAAAGACAGAGAAGGAACCCTGGTCTTCTAGTGTTGGGGCGACTTTCTGGCAGAGTTTCTACAGCAGAGAATGAAGACAAATGCAAAATAAAAGTTTGGCCGAAAGCGACCCTATATATATAGGATCTCTCAACAGTCAGGATGTAAGCGATCAAATCGGAGTCTCATTAGATGATGATATGTGGCAACATCCGGACCGACCATTGATCGGATGGTTCAACACACCTGCTCCTGATCGTGCCACCTTACCGTCATCCACGTGATCAGCTTCGATCCAGTGACATTCGGACACTTGGCCAAAATCTACTAGTCAGAATCGTATCGTCCGGCACCGAATTATCTTCCTAAAATGACGTCCGATATCGAATTGTCCTGTTGATATGACAGCCCAATAATGATTTACAGCCATCAAAATGACAAAGCAACCGAAGAACTCTCATATTCAAAAATCCATAAAGGACAATAGTTAAGTCGGGGCTCGAGACAGTACATGATAACTCCCTTCGTCCAACGTGACAAACCACGTGATGATATATATGTCGGTCTACCTTGGACTTGGGAGTGGGGGGCAACTGTTGGAGCAAATCAACCAACCTTCGACTCCAACTCTATATCGGTCGAATAAATATATTACTCCAACTCATAATCGGTTGACCGACCGACAGTCGGCTATTATCGACCAACAACAAACGACTTGATCAACCTCCGATCGAAACCATCGGCATATCAGAGTTACTAGTCGATAGTCATTCGGATCTTCTACCGACTTACCTCTACCGACGATCAGTATTATCAACATATAGTCGGCCTATCTGCTCAACATATCCTAACCGTTATGAACAGTTATCGACTACGTGTCATGGTCATTAGTGAAAATAAACAGCCCACTAACTCCACAATTATGATCCGATAATCTAGCGTCATAAAAAGCGAAACCACGTGCTCGATGATTACATCAGAATTATCTATAAAAAGAGAGATAAACGAGCAGTACGGATAAGATAATTCTGGATCAAGACTCTGCTACACTACATATTCTTATCTGCTGTTCACCAACCTTCTCTCTGACTTAAGCATCGGAGGGTCCCCACCGGATACAACTTCGATCTGTGAGGACTTTGTCTTGCAGGTGCTCTTCACCAGTGACAGATGACAGAAAGTTAGCCGCAACAAGATGTGTTGCTGCATCGACTGAAATCAAAAAGATTTCAACTAAGAGATCGAGATAGGTCTTTGCTTTCCTCTTTTTCTTACTCTGAATGGCGTAGGAAAATGGTTTGCTGGATTTTTTTTCTTTGATAATATTGGCTGAGAAAGATTGACGGTTTGATGGGCAGTGTTCCCCTGGCTACATAAAAGGGTGCCTGCGGAGCGTTGAATGATTGCCATGTCGGCGAATCCACCGTGTGGATGACACGTTGAGCAGTGTCATGGTAACCCCTCAGAGAAATCACCCAAAATAGACTGTAAAATTACCCCCATGGATGGACTATATTTTTATTCCAGATTTTGACAATCGACCAAGTTTCAATATCTCCTTAATTCATAATCCACAGCGGCTGTACATATATACTTTGCAAATAATTTTATATACACGGTAGAAGTGCAATTAAGCCGAACTGAATCAAATATCTGAAAGCTCGAGTTCGACTCGACTCCAAATATTCGGATTCGAAATTCAACTCGAGATCAACTGAGCCTTTAATATCCCAAATTCGAATTCGACTCGATGAGAAATAGACAAAATTTGAGATTGATTCGACTTGACTCGAATATCATCCGAGTCATATTCGAGCTCAAATTTGTGCTCGAAATCAAACTTTAATCCACTAATAATAATAATATATATATATTCGAGTAGACTCATAAATTTTTGAGTCGAATATTTTGCTACTCAAGCTCAACTCGAAAGCTACTCAAGCTCGACTTGACTATTCGAGCTTGATTAGCTCACGAGCAACTCGACTGATTTGCTCCCTAAATACGCAGGTAGAAATATGTGCAGAAATAATATAACTATATATAGGAAAATATTATTATGCACAAAACTAGTATAAGTCCATATAATGTTAGCAAAAGTACTAAGTTAAAATTAAATTATAGTGGTCAAAGGATCGCTTATTAAAGTCCGGTCGAAGAAAGGATCCTAACAATCAAACTAAACTTTTGGGCTCCCATTTAGCTTGTGTGGAGGATTCGAAACCGAGCAGATCGAGGAGCGTAGTTGGTGGCAAAAACATCCAGTTTTGAGAAAATACTTGGATTAATGATCTGCTTATTTTGCAATCCTATGTCGAAGGATGTGGTGTAAGAGAAGGTAAAAGTGTTTATTTGGTTGGCTCTAAAGAATAAACTACATAGGGAAATATTTGGAAAAAAAAAAAGCTTAGGTGGTTAGTATTAGATGCCTCTTCTGCAGTGCAAGAACCGAAACTCTTCCCACTCATTCATCAAATAACCTTTTCAAAAAAAAAATCATTTGATCCTCTTCAATTTTTGCCCTTTTAACTTCACAAATATGGGCTATCATTTATGTTGCGTTAGGTGTTCCATCTCCCCGAAAAACCTGGTTCATCTATGCTAGCATAAGCAAAAGTTTCTACCAATTATGCAGCCTACTATCCTCGTGCTCATTGTCACTATCACTTGGTGCTGTTGAAAAATTTCAAGAATCTCTCTCAACAAATACTCCGCTATTCTATGGCAAAGATAGTGGTGTAGCTAGTTCCAGATTGGTCCATCCTCTGCAACGTTGGAAGCTTCTAGGTATGCAAACGTGTCTAGTAAACTTCTTAAGGCGGTCTTAGCCACAGGCGTGTCACAAAAGGTGCCGGCTTGGGCATAGTATGGTGCTACAGAGGGCTTGGCATGGGCCAAAATTTGCAATGCTCCTCGATACTTTGGAACCCTTGGGTGGAGTTTAGGTGGATCCCTTGTTAGGGTATTAAGGGGAGAATTGATTAGCCAAGGAGCGGCATAGCCGTGGCATGATATTTGGTATGACAATGAACTGCCAAGATATGTGTGGATACTCGAGGATTTCTCTTAGTTTGGGAGGGGCATGAAGCTTGGACTGTGTTTCCGACTCCACCAGGTCCATAGGACATGGGCCCGCCATGATATGATTGTGGGGCAAAAGTGGTGCTACACCTAGATGGTCTTGTGTGGAGCATTCGGGGCAATGCTGGTTAGACGAGCTGATCATATTGTGTGGAAGGGGATGTCTGAGAGGTCTTATCTTTAAGAATTGTCCGTGCTACTCTATGTATTCTTACTTTCTATATGGTGGAATGAAGAGGTGATAGAGGACTAGTTGGATAAGGGTGTGGCCTATCCAAACAAGCAAGTCTCGTATGCATCATTAGTGATGTCTTGCAGAGATCCATAGGAGCTGATCAGTCGTGGAGTACAAATAGAGCTTATGGAATATCTGTCAGGGTTGTGCCTTGGAGCTGTGCCAAGGATCAAGAACGATCAAGAGGGTTATGCCGAGGAGAAGATAGCTTGATGCAAGGATCGGCTAGTCAAACAGATTTACTTGATGGACAGACCTAGATGCCAATATCGTGGTAGTGCACAATATATGAGCAGATCGTGGGCATAAGATGTTGGACGGTATAGCCATGAACCTTCAGGACCATGGCAGTGCACAATGATGTATGAGTATGCCATGAACATTGTTAAGCAATAAGGCCATTGATGGAAAGCCGTGTCAAGGATGCAAGACCAAGATTGTGGCATAAGAGCTTATGAGAGAATTTGGATACAAAATCTGAGAGGGCTCGGATGTGTATGATCGATTGTAGCTTCGAAGAGTTGCAAGATGTGCTGGCTTGGAAGTTTAGCTAGATAATATTAAAATGAGTTTGCTTGAGCCTCATGCATAGCAGTGGTATTGCATGGTCATGCTGTATAGATTTAGTCTGTATATTCCTGAATTGCAGCTTGGTGGCTTACGAATCAATGGCACAGTGGTTATATCATGGCATGAAAGTATGCTGAGGATCGAGACATCTTAAATGAGCAGTACTTGGCTTAATTAATGAGTAGAGCCTTAAAGCTGGCACAGAGGTGCCGAGATATGAAGCACTATTAGAAAGAGTCTATATTATGGCACAGAGGTATGCATGAGCATTACGGTTGACCTGAGGATTCAGATTACTTGCGGACACTTGAGGGTGTCACATATGTTTAGTACAACAAAGTTGTTAGGCAAAGACATAGAGGTGCATGTTTGGCTATGTGGCTAGACTATTGCTTGCTTATTTGTATGTTTGAGGGAAGACTCAAGAGGGCTAGCCTTAGTGTGTGGCATATTGGGCTGCTGCATGGGTGTTTAGGTAAGAAAACTCACCTTGTGATAGTTGGTATCAGAGCAAAGGTTGGCTAAGTCAATGGTCGATGTTGTGCTTGGTGTTGGCTTCTGGCATGTATGGTATCAAGTTGTATGCATTTGGCTATAGATATGGGGGTATCCAAAGTAGTGAAGAGACCTAGAGATATTGAAGTCCAGTTTCAAAGGAGCTAGATGTCTGAGTCTGTTGTAGGTATCAACAACTCAGAGTGGGAGAGCATGTTGCAGGGCAATAAGCTCAATGCTGAATGATTATGATTGCTCATCGACGGCATGAGTGGACGGGAGCCAGCAAATGTGAAAGTCTATCAGTTTGTGGTTAAATAAAGGATTTCAGATGAATAGTGCTTACGAATGCTGAAGCACTCGGACTGTATGCAAAGTTGCAAAGTAGAGCATCTCAAGGGATTAGAATCTCCAAAGAGGCGGAGTTGGGCAAATGGACTAAGATACTAAGATGTGTCTACAGTGTAGGGAAAGATGTAGCATGCAAATTTAAAGTGCAAGCTGAGGTGGAGACTTGGAGAGTCAAGGGACTCAATTGCACAAAGATGTGGATATATTGGAAAAGCCATCTCTTGTGTGGATGATTATGGAGCTGAAGTACTTGAATGGCAGAACAAAATCAAACTTAATGGAACTACTCTCAGGGTGAAGACATTAGAAAGCTAAAGTACTAAAGGCAGATATTGGCCAAGGGTGCTTACTTGCTGCATAGATATGCAATGTAAGCACAAGGGCTATCCAGCGTTGGCCAGGGTGGCCGTAAGGCAGAATGGATCTATTAATTGAGTTACTTATTGTGCGGTCATAGTGCAGTCATGCTGTGAGGCACTATAAGGCTCAGATGTTAGATGCTAGAAGTGTCAAGGCACTGGAGTCGCAGGAGTGACATAGGCTAGTGAGGTAGCCTTGCATTGATACTACAGACTTGGATGAAGACACAAAAGCAGTCAGGATAGGCTGAGGATCATAGGAAACAACATGAACAAATGGTTCTACAAAGGTAGATAATTGGAGCTTGGAGTGAAGACTAGGATGTCGAGGCACTCAAGCAAAGTGGAAGTGGCCTTGATCGAATACCAAGGTCCCGCTTGGTAACATCTATAGGTCTATGTTGGTATGGGACAGTGCAGAGATATGGAGGCGACTTGTTAATACTTGGCATCGATGCGGTGTGATAGGATCCAAAGGCACGGTGCTGAGCAGAAAGGTCGAAATTATCACAGGGCCACAAGATGGGTACATAGCAAAGCTAGACATTTGGAGGCGAGTTCCCAAAGATGACTCATGTGTAGGGCCACTCCTAGATTCAAATGGGCAGGAGTTAAGCCTTGGATGTAGTCCAAAGAGTGTCATTTTGTGTTACTGGCAATGGGTTTAGGAAGATGCTTTGGTAGAGGTAGTGGCTGCTCTTAGAATGAGATAATTAGAAGTAAAGTCTTGAAAGAGTCTGAGGAGTGCCAAAAAGTTTTCAATTGAAGTTGATAGTCAAAGGACTGCAGTAAGCTTACAGGATATAGTGACCACTCTCAGATTGGGGCAATTGGGAGTTAAGCCTTGGAAGAGTCTGAGGAGTGCCATGTAGTTGAAGGGTCAGAAGACCACTAGTATATGATAGAAGCAGACGCTAATCTTAGGTTTTGGAGTAGTTAGGATCCTATGAAAGAGTCAATGTAGTGTGGATGATGGATTCTCAGTGGTGGAGAAAGAATCAAAGACACCAAAGCTTTGGGGCTCTAACTTGAGAAATCATGATTGTAGTGGCTGTAGTTGATATTTGGTCATGGAGAATGATATTCAAGTAGTGGTTTGGACATTGATGAAAGCATCGACAACTTGTGTGGGTGAGAATTGTCATGGGCTTAGCCGTAGGTATGTCACAGGGGATGCTAACTTAGGCATGGCACGGTGTTGTGGAGGGTTTGACATGGGCCAAACTTTGCAATGCTCTTTGATACTTTGGAACCCTTGGGGTGGAGTTTAGGCAGATGTCTTACTGGGATATTGAGAGAAGCAATGGTTAGCCAAGGAGTGGCATAGCCATGGCATATATCGGGGAGGGTTCGGGATGCTTGATATTTATCATGGCAGTGAACTGCCAAGATATGTGTGGATATTCGAGGATTCCTCTTAGTTTAAAGAGGAGTATGGAGCTTTGGCCACATTCTCGACTCTCCCAATTCGATAAGACACAGCCATCGTGGCATGATTACAGAGCAAAGGTGGTGCCACACCCAAATGGTCTTAAGTAGGGGCATTCGGGATAATGTTGGTCGAACGAGCTGACCATATTATGCGGAGAGAAGATGTTCGAGAGGTCTTATTCTCGAGGAATTGTTCGGACTACTCTATATATTCTTGATCTCTGTAATGGAGGCTGTGGAGCGAAGAGGTGATAGAGGATTATTCGAGCAAGGGTGGAGCCTATCCAAACAGTCAATTCTCGTGAGCAACGCAGGGTGATGTCTTATGGGGATCTACAAAAGCCAATTGATCGTAGAGTACAAGCGGGGCTTATGGAACATTAGCCGAAGTATGTGCTTTCGAGTTGGGCTAAGGATCAAGAACGATCAAGATGGTCATGTCGAGGAGAGGACAGATTGATGCCAGGATCAGTCAGTCAAATAGATTTACTTGATGGGCAGACTGGGATGCTAATATCATGGTAGTGCACAATATACGAGTAGACTGTAGGCATAAGATGTTGGACAATATAGTCATTGCTCACTGTGAACATTGTTGTTGAGCGGTATGGCCATCGATGGAAAGGCATATCGAGCATGTCAAGGATGCAAGATGGGGATCGTGGCACAAGAGCTTATGCAGGATCTTAGATAGCAGAATTTGGGAAGACTCGATGTGTATGATCGATTGTAGCTTCGAGGAGTTGCAGGACATGTCAGCTTGGCAATTTAGTTGGATGGCATTAGAGATAAATTTGCCTGAGCCTCATGCATAATGGTGATGTTGCATGATCGTGCCATATAGATTTGATTATGCATTCCTAAATGCTAGCTTGACATCTTATGGATCAGTAGCATCGCGGTTATGTCATGACATGAAAGTGCACGAAGGATTAAGGTATCTTGGATGAGCAGTACTTGGCTTAAGGAGTAGAGTCTTAAAGTTAGCATAGAGGTGCCGAACTATGGAGTACTCTTGAAAAGAGTCTATATTATGGCACAGAGAATACACATGAGTATTCTAATTTTAGCTTTTACTTCTGTTTCTAGTGTAGTTGTTGGAGTATTTCCTAGTTCCATCCTTCCTGTTTCTTGGCTTCTGCTGTGCTTTCAATGTTGACTTCTCACGCAGTTGCTGGGCACATTCCTTCTGATATGATCTTGTAATATTTTAAATTTTCTTCAATAAAATTCGAGTGGTCCTCAATCTCCATTTTAATTAAAAGGATAAAAACATCTCTAAAGAATCAAAAATATGAAGAAACTATTTGTGACACAAATATTTGAGAGAGTTTTTGCGTATTTCAGCCAGTGGATTTGGGCTTTGATGTGTTACTCCATTCCGTTGGAGTCACACGATGGAGTGTTCAGTTTTATGGTGGAGATTCCTAAAGATGCGACCACGAAGATGGAGTTGCAGACAGGGGACACGTACGGTCCGAACTAACCGAACACGTAGAAAAGATGCTTTGCTTCGATACTATCCATCAGATTGTTCCGATCTCCGAAATTGATTCCATTCTTTGTTTTGCATTATCTTGTTTACTGAATACTTGGAGGAACAAAATTTTGGTCTTACGGGGTGCCATTCTGAAGAAAGAAAGATCACTTACTTGTGTTTTATGGAATTGAAGAGACGCACACGATACTGGAGGCTGCACCATACCATACTTTTTGAATTCTCCAGAGCTTGTACATGGAGAAATTGACAGTAAACATCCGGTGAACATGTCCAGCTACAACAAGCTTTTGAGAAAAGAGTGAATTTGTTGTAGCAGAAACAAGCAACCTACCGTAGTGAGTGAGTCTTGGGTGGAAGAAACAAACAAACAATCGGCCAGTATGGGATCTTTCGAGTTATGTTGGAGTATTTTAATTTCCCCTTTTGTTACAGCTTATAATCAACGAACAATGGATGCTTTGGTTTGGACTTTCTCTTGACACACATTTGAAGCCACATAATATATTTGATTATTCATCGCTATTATCTTTATGCACTCTTTCTGACTGAATTTTTCTGCATGCACTCGCAAGCAGGGACAGGTTTAGAGACTACAAGATTCCAGACATAAAGGCTGCCAATAGATTTGGTCTTGGCAACACATGCTATCTGTTCTCCGATACTAGCCGGATATGCCGGATATGTTCCAATGTCAATCCGGATGTCGTTCTTCTCTCGATTCCAAAGTTCTTGATATTTCTGGCAAGGAATTAATATTAGTTTTAGCTACTCTTTTGCTTAGCCATGATTCCATTTCCTATTTCATTCACTTGAGACTCTTGTCACGAAATTCACATTTCATTTCCTATTTCGTTCCTATTCTTTGCTTAGCCCAAATTCACATTTCCACAAAGTTCTGAACAATTTTTTTTTTTTTTTTGTAGAAAAGTTCTATCGAATATAGAAATCTCAAAAATCTCATAGTTCTCATTTATATCAGTTGTCTGAGGAACGAGGAATATTGCAAGTATTATTCCTGCGATTTTGTTTTCATGCAACTATACTCTGCATTCTTGGAAGCTCTGTGCCAACGGCTATTTTCTAGCACCCCTTCCAATTGCTCCTGTTCATCGTCTTATGAATGGACGCCAGAGAAATGGCATCATCAGGGAAAACAAGAGGAGTATGGACAATAATTCATTAGAAGAAACTTGAAGAGAACTTTTACATTCTTTCCACGATTGACACCGACAAAAGGTGAAGACCAACGTAGCTGTAATCTCTCTTACAAGGACCAGCAGCTGAGTTGAAGGGACTCCTCAAATTTGTCTTCCAGGGAGGGAGCTTCAGCCTCCTTGCCTTCTTCTCTGGCCCCTTGGCTTCTCGCTACCTCGCCGATTGTCTCCGATGGCGATGATAAGGGACGGAAGCCATTCTATTGGCAACCTTAACACGAAATAAAGCAGGAGCATTGGAGATGGGATATTGGTAAGAGGAGGGATTGGGCTTCCATTGGTGGTAACCAAGGAAGAGCATGGCAGCCGTGGGAGCCATCAGATTGAGATATTAGGATGGCAAGCAGAGATTAGAAGATGAGGATATGATCAAGCTATGGCGATGGGATGGAAGGACTGGAAATCCATTCTATGTTGGTAAGCATATATAGAAAGAGTGAGAAGGAGAATAACGGAAGAATGGTTCTGTGGGAGGGGAAGCGATAGGTCGGCGAGAATGAGTAGTTTTGGGACGAGACCGAGGGCTGGAAAACAGAAAACCGTGGGCGAGAATGGTGGGATTGTTTTTTTTTTTTTTTTTGGTGAGCATGGGATTGTGGTTAAACCAGTGGGTGTTGTGCGCCGTTGGATGCGGTGCGTACAAAACAACGGGAGGAGGAAAAGAATTGGTCGGTTGGCTCATATTTATATGATAATCTACCATTATTATTGTGCCAATCACTGGATCGTGAATAATTAAATGATGGTCGAGCGTGGACTCTTGCTCCGACGCTGGCATGCCAAGCCCGACACAAATATTTAAAGGATAAATAATAATTATTAATAATTTTAAAATAAAATATTTTATAATAAATAAATAAAATAAAATATATATATCTAAAATATTATAAAATATTAATAAATATTTAATTTTATATATAATAAAGATAAAAAAATATTATCTTATATCATTTATAAATAATTTTGATTATATAAAAATCACGATAACTATTTCTATATTGAAGATCGAAGAATAAGTGAAGGATTAAAGAATAATTAAATAATTATTTTTTAAAAAAATTATTATTTTTAATAAAAAATATTATATAAATTAATTATATAATTTTTTTAAATTATAGATTCGTAATATATATAAATTAAATATTAAAAGAATCGATCATATATATATATATATA
>KE504836.1:911113-934366 GCA_000441515.1 Elaeis oleifera
CAGCAATATTCGAGAGTACGGTGCAGCTTGGCTAGAGGGTTGGACTGATGTCCCATCTGACTATATTGATGATCCAAATATCTATGAGCATCACAGATACTCGACAAGAAATTAAATACAGAGTACATCTTAAGGTTCGTATATCAGTTATTGCGCTTTGTACTTAAATATTTAGATATATTTTAATGCATATTTTATATATATTTTTTTAGTTTAAGATGACATAGTTGAATATAATGTAAATAAACATATGTTTGAAATTTTGGATCAAGAGTCTTTGTACCGCAACCTAACTCCAAATTGAACCCAAATATGTCAATAATATGCAATGTAATGCCATATTGAGGTTGTATTTATCAATTATTAACTTTAAAAATCAAAAAAAAACCGAAAATTGAAAAATATTGTGTACCGGTACCGAACCGGTACGCCTGGGCGTACCGTGTGTCGGTACGGTACGGTATCGATACCGTACCATACCGATCCGCCACCGGTACGCCGTCCGGTACCGGTATAGCGAACCTTGTGTAAGAGACCTTAAAATATTGAGAATGCAGTTGCCAATGTCTCAAATCTTGGAGTAAAGGAATGTGGGAATACTTAGGATTAGTAATATTATATAACCACAAATTACCATGGCTGAATTACCCTCAACCCAAATTTTAGTAGCATGAAATTATATACGGCCGCATGGACATCGAACCGAGCAGCGGTGAGCTCAACAAAGGAACTGAAACCATGTACAAAGTTTACCACCACCTTGTAAAGTATTAGCATTTTGATCCCTGATTGTATGAGCCGCAATTACTTTATATGATAAATATATGCATTGAAGTTGACTTTAAGTCTGCCAAAGAGAGGAGGTAGCCATGTCCATGGTTATTAGGAAGAGGAGTAGAAGAAGAAGAGCTACCGCAGTACCTCGATGGCATGGTTGAATTAGAGTTAGCAAAAATAATAGCTAAACAGTGAAAATATAAGCTCTACAAATAATCTAAATGGGCAGTGAGGCAACATGATTAAAAATTTTTTACAATGCGCCTGCCATACCAGCCATACCACTTGTGCCACAAATACTTTGTCTTTTCTCTACCAAGGAATAAGTGATGAATTCAAACACCATCAGCAAAGAAGATGACTAGACATATATTTGATACCCATGGCACAACTGATACCAGCAAGCTTGAGTGAAAGAATAAGAACAAATTATATAATTACAATCTTCGCTCTTAGTAGAATACAAATCATAGTTCTAAGCATGTGAAGGAAGGATACCCCGGTGCCCAAGTACTTCTTTACAAGGCAACTTTTCCTAAGCAAGCCTCTACTAAAAGATTTTGATCCAATTAGGAATAGGTAGTCTCCAAATGCTATGCCAATGAAAATGATATTGAGAAGGTTGTTAAAGCAAAAGCAATATAGAAATTGTTAGATGTATGTCTTGAAAGCCAATCTTGGCTAACGCATATCTTTCTCTAAGATATATTTTGTATTTGACAGACAGTTTTTATAACCATTTATATTGTATGTGTCCATGAATTGTCCTACCAATTAACAAAGATGATTTTGTATATTATCAAGATATTGAAAATTTTAGACATATATTATTAGTAGTTAATTTTTGAATGCTCACAACTGGAGGATCGTCACAGAAGACAGTGATCAATCTATTTAGATCGATGCACGGATCACCTCCCTTCTAAGCAGATGGATCTCGAGTCTGCATTGTAGAAATACTGGAGTGAGAGTGCAGATGGTTGTTAGAGAATAATTTGCACTGAACATGGCGAACACAAAAAATCACTTAGATATCTACTTACTCATCAGTGATTTTTTCGATGCTGCAGTGGTGTGACTAGTTCTTTGACCTGCGGTATATTAGCTATTCACAGCGAGGTTACTTAGTTTAACTGCACGTTTTTTGTTTCTAGCCATCGGATTCTTACTGTATATGTTGGCTATTGTAGGTTCAGATTCGCTATTTGAGTAGGATGCACCTAGACAAAATCTATCCACCTTAATAAAAAGAAATAGTTCTATACGATTCACAAGATTAAGTTCAAAAATCTTTGATCAGAGTAAGTGTGAATATTGAAAAAAAATTTTTATGGGATTCACAAATGAACTCGAATCGAGCCAATCTGATATATGACTGACGATGGGGTTTGACAAGTTCTCCATGATCTTCATCTAGTCAGAACTCACGATAGAAGAACTGTATCACACGGTAACTGTACATAGGGATTCATTTTTTCTATTCTACTGGATTGCCACTACTTGCTGCTAGACGTTACTGGTGGATCGTGAGAACTCACTAGAATCATTTTTGGATCAACAATCCTTGTTGGGATGAATTAGAATTATTCCAATCCATCGAAAGAGTTTCAATGATATTGTGATGGAGATCATGATATGTCTCACTACCAGACAGAATAGAACCTGAAGGGTCACACACAAAAGGAGCATGACCTGATCAACAGCTTGGATCATATTTGAATTATCAATTGGATTGATGGTTTAAATTTGAAACTACTAATTTGTAAGTATTACAGATGTAGCAACTGCTAATTGTTAGCAGAGGGATTTAATTACAGTTGTTGCAATTCAATTGGACATGATTAAATTATGGATCAAGTCTTAATTAATTAATTAGATTTAATTTAATTAGATTTGATTTAATTTTAGAATAATTAGATTTAGTTATCTAAGTTAGATTTAGATTTCAATCTTGATTGGATCGAGATTGACAGCCTTTCGAATTTGATTCAAACTGGGCTCAAATTGGATTTTATTTGAATCTAGATTGAACCTAATTGATCCTGACCACTTAAGCCCAAAGTTACTGAACTTCTCTCTCCTATTTCACACTGAGAAGGGAGAGGGTGTGCATGAAGATGCGCCCCTTTTGTTGCAGTTGGCGCCCTCCTTTTGGGAGACTCTCTCTTCAAAGACTCTAATTCCTTTTAAATTTGATTTAAAAGGAAGTAGATTAGATCCTTATCTGATATGGAATGTGGGGAATTATTTTTGTGCGACAAAATTAAGAGAAGGAGGGTGTGCGGTATTTGTGCGAGAGTTTTTTTTCTTGCCGCATCACTTCCTTTTGACGCCTCCCCTTCTTTCCTCCATATTAACGCCCCATCTAATCTTCTAAATTAGATCCTTATCTGGTTAAGGCATGGAATTGGTTGGGAGTTAAATTTTTATGTGATAAAATTAAA
Source organism: Elaeis oleifera (assembly GCA_000441515.1). Lineage (NCBI taxonomy): Eukaryota > Viridiplantae > Streptophyta > Magnoliopsida > Arecales > Arecaceae > Elaeis > Elaeis oleifera. The sequence goes on from KE504836.1 coordinate 914,335, forward strand.
AGGAGTATGTGTGCATGAGATATGGGGGCGGCTTCTTTCTTGGTACAACACATCTTTCTCATCACCCTTTCCTCCACCTTTCTTCCTTCCACGCCATATCACCACTTAATTCTCATATCAGATTTGAGATAGAGAGACATTAGAGAGAGAGGAAGAGAAGAAGAAAGGTTCTTCTTTCTTTCTTGGCATCCTATTTAGACCCCAAAAAATCTACATGAAGAGTTGGCACTGCAGCCCTGTTCTTCGAGATCTAGAAGAAGAAATCTAGATCCAAAGCTGAAGAGCGAGGTCTGCAAAGTGCTAGCACACTAGTGACCTCAGTGCTTCTATCGGACATCTCCGTGTGGATACCAGCAGAGACTAGATACTTGCACGGCTCAGATACACCCTGGACATCCGTAAGATCCGATCAGGTATAGAGATTAGATCTCTATTTTACACTATTGACCTTCTATATTTGATTTCAGATTTCAGATTTTGGTGATGTGTTCGAATGAAGATCCTTGCATGATTTACAGATGAGATCTGGTGCGTGTATTTAAATTAAAATAATTAATTTAATTATTTTTGCTGCGCTTACATAAGTTGTTTATGAAAATTTTAAATTGAATGCATGAAACCACCGTTATTTCTAACAGTGGTATCAGAGCTACAGATTTTGATATGAACACAAAATCGCTCAGATCTAAAATTTGATTTGCAAAGTTCAGATCTGAACATTAGTTAAATGTTGGATATCGTTCTGATAAATCATTGTCTGAGAACAATGTAGAACGCTAATGAAAGTTAAATCTAAATTTTCTACATATTGTAATATGATTACAGGATTGTTTCAGATTTAAAATTATTTCAGATCTGAAATAAATCATGATTGCTTCAGATCTAAAATTCGTTTCAGATATGAAGACGTCAAGTAGGGTTTGATTTGGATCTAGGTTTGTTGTAGAATTTAATTCATACATATGATTGCATGCATAGATGATTAGATCTGATATTTAATCTGATGCATATTTGATATGTTAGATTGGATCTCTTAATAGCCTAGTACTTGAAATGGGATAATCACCATGATCGTCCGGTCATAAGAGGAAACAAGGATTAAAGTTCCTCTCTTGCCCATTCGACGGGTTCTCTTATGATGTGTTGGGATGCCATTTGTGATATTTTCTATGAAGAAGAACCGCGAACGAAATATTGTATATGATACATATTTAGATCTAGATCCTTTTATGCATGTATTTAATATGTTTTTGATATGCATGTATAGTTTATGACAAATGATCTGAAACTTAATTTTATAAATTTTGGATCCAAAACCTTAGATTTTGTTTACATAAAACTTTGAAATTGTGGCTGGCATACCTGTGAAGTCAATTCGATTCTGGTTCGAATCGACTCGATTCTTGTTCGAGTCAACTCGAGTCATTAACGAGTCGATTCATTTTTGTTGGAGTCGACTCGAGATCCTGACGAGACGGCTTATTTGCAGATGAGCCGACTCAATTGTACAGGCCAGGCTTACATGTTTCTGATCATCATAGGTGAGTCGACTCAGTCTCAGAGTCAAGTCGACTCATCATGACGAGTCGACTCATGTACCAGGATGAGTTGACTTGATTCTGCAGACAGTAAATTGTATGAGATATAATTTAAATTAGTTTATATTAAAAATTATTTTGACATATAAACTAAACTCATGTTCATAATGTACTTAATTGAGAATTAAGATTTAAAATTAAAAGATCTAAAGTTGTGAATTTAAGATCTAAATTTCATTGCATAAAACATGAGATTTTGATATGAGTTAAACAAATTAAGTCTAGTGACTTGATTAATTAGGGTCATTAATTAGATCAGGCTAATACCCTTGTCAATTTGAGCAGTTGATCGAATCTGATCAATTGTTGATCAGGATTAGGTCAAAGAGGCTCAAAATCAAGTTTAGTTGTAGTTGGTCAAATTAATTTATATGTGATATGAATTGGTTAAATCAAGATCGAATTTGACTCAGTGATTCGAGCCCGAATAACTAGGCTGACCTATTCAATTATGATTGATCAATTGGTGTCTAAAGTAAATTTGACAGCTCGATCGGTGGTTTTTAATTGAAAGCATGCTTATCTGACCATTTCGATGGTGTCTAAGGAAAGCATCGGCATATCCTTCAATCGATCTCACTTACCTAACCAATTTAGTCGATTATGAATTGAATAAGATTGTTTGATCATTCATGTTCACCCATACTGACTAGATTAGTCAGACATGAGATTATACTGATCTGAACCTGATCAATCAAACATCAGATGTGCTGACTTAGAAGAGATCTGAACCTAAATCTCTTCATTAAATATTAAGTCTAGCGGTCTTCCATCATTGTAGAGATACGGATGCTTTTTTCGGTGTTGATCATTCTCGACTGGTTACGGTAGTTCGATTGCATCGGAAAGGTACAATCACTCTATTGGCATTAGATATCCTGGGATAAAGATGGGGTTGGACCCAATAACTATTAGGTAAAGGATCCAATGATGGCTTTATATCCATGGATGAACGGTGGGTCTGACTTAACTAAGGAGTGTGCTCAATAACTGTTAGGTGAGCCCACATGACTTAGAGATCAAATCACTGCAATATGCTTAGAGAAGTATCTGGATAAAAGTTATCCATACATTGGTGTACGTGTTATCAATAACTGTTAGGTGAGATACCGTATATCAATGGGATCACAGCACCCACTAGAAGCCTAATTATTGCATATAGATTTTATTTCTCCATCTAAGGAGTGTGAGAGACTCAAAAAATTAGTGAGAGCTTTTGTTGTTTTTAAAGTCTCTAAAATAATATTTACAAATACAATCATCTAATTAGAATCTTTACTCTCTGCGGTTCATTGTGTCAGCTTCCAATCTTCTAGCTCGAATCTTAGATATCAACCACTTAATAAAATTAATTACATATTCTGACTCAAAAATCTAAAATAGTTCTTGATTTTTGAAAATTAAGTCATGTTCTTGATCAGGTTATCCCTATGTTATTAGCTTATCCAATCCATAGTCAACGAGCTATACTTGACAAATGGCTGGACAATGACAATGAAGTTAAGTGCTATAAATTGGAGTTTATGTTTGATGAACTCCAATGCGTGCATAAAGACATGTTGTCTGCCAACGACTTACTCACTCATCTACAACAGTTGTGAGGTGATCAGAGTCGCATGGTGCATGAGATACGTGATGGACAGTTTATCTATGATCACTATTTGACAATGATCAAGGATATTGAGGAGCTTAAGAAACTCGACATGACCATGCACAAAGAATTACTAGTTGATTTGATCCTGCAATCCCTTCTTGTTTCGTATGGGTCGTTTGTGAAACTACCATATGAATATTCATTATAGCACCTTATCTAAATTGGTCAATATGCTAGTAACTAAGGAACCTTGAAAAATTCAAAGATACATACCTGGAAGGCCTGAAGAAATAAGGACACACTTTTGGAAGGTATGTCGAAATTGCTCAAAAATTGATCTTATGATTTTCTCTTCTCTCAGTTGAGTATTAGACTCTAGTGCTTATTTATGCACTTCAGTATAGGGTCTAAGAAAGATAGAGGGCTGATGGAAGGTAAAGTAACCCTTCGAGTCGGCTATGGGGCAAGAGTTGCACTGTGGCCATGGGTACTTTAACCTCTATGACTACGATTTGGATTTAGTTCTTAAAGAAAGTCTCTACCATTTGCATGGTAATGCATCTTTCAACTTATTTGAGCAAACAATGAATGTCATTGGGTCTGAGAGATCCACAGATCAGACAAATCTGAAGTATATATATATGGTATCTAAGGCTAGGTCATATAGGAGAAGAAATGATTTATCGACTGGAGAAATATTGGTTGTTGGGCTTATTGACTGTTAAGTCATATCTGGTCAGTAAATTATTTTTTTGAGGATTAATAATCAAGCTATCCTTTATAGAATAAGAGGATCGGACCACTAAGATACCTACTTTAGTATGCATTTGATGTGTGTGGGCCATTTGATGAGCCAGATAAGGAAGATTATCTCTACTTCATTACCTTTATCAATGATCAGTATGATATGATTATGTATATGAGATATAAAAATCTAAAGCCTTTAAAAGGTTAAATAATCAGATGTGAAGTAGAGAAGTAAATCGAAAAATTTTAAAAGTACTTTAATCAGATCAAAGAAGCAATACCAATAAAAAATTTTGATTATCTCAAAAAAATGGCATAGTTTATGATGGAATCCTCCTTGTACACTTCAGCTCAATGGAGTATCTGAGAGGAGGAATGGCACTATATAAGATATGGTCCGGACTATCATGAACATTACTGATTTAACCTTTATTTTTTTAGAGACATATTTTGCTTTCTAAAATTTGAATTAGATTCTCTCTAAATCTGTTCCTACCACGTCATATGAGATATGGCATAACAGACAAGTTAGAGACTAGATCTATAAGAGATCATTCCATGGGGTATCCTAAAAGAGTTGGGGATACTACTTACTCTCTCAATAGATCACAATATGATTATGATCAATCATACTATTTCTTGAAATATTGGGAGGATAAACTCAAAGAGAGAGTCTCTGAAGAGCAACAAATCATAGGATCTATAGAACGTATTCATAATAAGCCAGTACATGTAGTACCTCCTCCACCTCATAGATCTAGCAGGATTTTTATTTTCTAAAAGATACTTGGTATTCTTACAGAGGATTCAAAGAAAGTATTTCTCATAGGAGATAGAAAATATAGAAATGATTCCAAGACCTACAACAAGGCGATGTTTGACATCGATCTCGAGAATTGAAAGTATAGATAGCCCTCCTGAATGGATATCTTAAGAAGATATCTATTTGGAGCGGTCTATAGAATTCACTTTCTATGATGGAGATCACACTGCAAAGATCCATTTATGGATTTATGCAAGCGTCTCAGAGTTGGAATACTTGTTTCAATGTTGTGATCAAATTATTTGATTTCATTAAAATAAGGAAGAATCATATGGTTATATGAAGGTCAGTGAGAGTGTCTCATGCTGACATCGGTTAAAGTATGGTTGTATATAGAATTTTATGAAAGACCTAAGGCAAGCATCTCTTATTCTGAAATAAAGGTTTATAGAGATAGATCCAATAGGACGTTTGGGTTTTCACAGAGAAGTACATAGAAGAGATGCTGAAAGGGTATGCCATGCTATGTACTCGACTTGATATATCTCTTGATATGAAAGTCACGAGCAGATATCAGTCGAATCTAGACTAGGAGCATTAGATTACTGTGAAAATATTCTTAAGTACTTGAGAAGCACTAAGAGCTTATTCCTAGACTAGGAGCATTAGATTACTATGAAACATTCTTAAGTACTTGAGAAGCACTAAGAGCTTATTCCTGATCTTTAGTAAAGGGTCAGAGCTAAGAGTGGGAGGCTACACTGATGCTGATAGTAGAATATCTACATCAGTATGTATTCTTGAGTTATGTTGGTTCGATATGTTGAAAGGGTTCTAAACAATCGATCAATGAAAGCTGAGTATGTTGTAGATGTGCAGAACACATTCTGATTCTTATGATAGTTATGAAATTGGATGTCGTGCCATCGGATGCCATGACACTGTACTGCGAAGATGATGGCCCCATAGTCCTCGCTAAGGAGCCAAGGTCTCACTAGAAGTTTAAGCACATAAAGCATGGATATACGTGATTACCTCGAGTAGAAATATATAGAGGTGTAGAGAGTAGACTCCACATGGGATATGGTAAGCCCAAGTCACTTAGTCAGCCAAAGATCGAAGCCTATCTTCAGAAGATAAGGCTTAGATATATGGCAAATTGACTTTAGTACAAGTGGAAGATTATTATATGTATGTCTTAGAAGTCAATCTTAGCTGACGCATACCTTTCTCTAGGATATATTTTTGTACTTGATGGATGATTTTTATAACTATTCATGTTGTATGTGTCCATGAATTATCTTAGAAATTAACAAAATAATTCTGCATATTCTCAAGGTGTTGAGAATTTGAGACATATATTATTAGTGATTAATTTTTGAATACTTTCGATCAGAGAATCGTCATAGAGGACAGTGATCAATCCATTTAGATCGGTGCATGGATCACCTCCCTTCTGAGTAGATGAATCTCAAGTTTGCAGTGTGGAGATATTGGGATGAGAGTGCAGGTAGTTGTTAGAGAATAACTTACACTGAGTGTGATCAATACGAAAAATCACTTGGATGTCTACTCACTCATCAATAATTTTTCGATGCTGCAATGGTGTGGCTGGTCTTTTGACTTGCGGTGTATTGACTATTCGCAGCGAGATTGCTTAGTTTGATTGCATATTTCTTGGTCCCTAGCCATTCAAATTCTTGCTGTGTATATTGGCTATTGTAGATTCAGATTCGCTGTTTGAGTAGAATGTACCTAGATGAAATCTATCGATTTGGTAAAAAGGAGTAGTCCTATGCGATTCACGAGACTGAGTTCAAAAAATCTCTGGCTAGAGTAAGTGTGAATACTGAAAAAGAGTTTTCATAGAATTCACAAATGTACTCAAGTCGAGTCAATCTGATATATGACTGATGATGAAGTTTGATAAGTTCTCCATGATCTTCATGTAGCCAGGACTCACGATAGAATGACTGTATCACACGATAACTGCACCTAGAGGCTCATTTTTTTATTTACTGAATTGCCACTACATGATGCTAGGCATCACTGGTGGATCATGAAAATTCATTAGGATCATTTTCGGATCAATGATTCTTACTGGGGTGAGTTAAAATTATTTCAACCCATCGAAAGAAGTTTCAATGATACTGTGATGGAGATCATGGTATATCTCACTACCAGACAGAATAAAATCTGAGAGATCACATACAAAAGGAGCATGATCTGATTAACGACTTGGATCATATTTGAATTATCAATTGGATTAATGGTTTGAATTTAAAAACTGCTAATTTGTAAATGTTACAGATGTAACAACTGCTAATTATTAGTAGAGAGACTTAATTATAATTATTATAATTCAATTGAATCTAATTAAATTATAAATTAAGTCTTAATTAATTTAAATCAGATTTAATTTAATTAGATTAAATTTAATTTAAGATTAATTAAATTTAATTATCCAAGTTAGACTTGAATTTCAATCTTGATTGGATCAGGATTGATAGCCTTTCAAATTTGATTCGAACTTTGCTCGAATTAGATTCGATTTGAACCAAGATTGAACACAATTGAATCTGACCACCTAAGCCCAAAGTTACTAGGCTTCTCTCTCCTGTTTCACACTGAGAAGGGAGAGGGCGTGCGTGAAGATGCGCCCCCTTTTCTTACACGCGTGAAAGGTGAGAGGAGGCGCCAATAGTTGGTGCCCCTCCTTTTTGGGAGCCTCTCTCTTTGAGGACTCTAATTTTCTTTTAAATTTGATTTAAAAGAAGTAGATCAGATCTTTATCTAATATAGGGCATAGGAATTATTTTGTATGACAAAAATTAAGAGAAGGGAGGGTGTGCGGTATTTGTGCGCGAGTTTTTTTTCTTGCCGCATCACTTCCTTTTAATGCCTCCCTTTCTTTCTTCCGTATTAATGCCCCATCTAATCTTCTAGATTAGATCCTTATCTAGTTGAGGCATGGAATTGGTTGGGAGTTAAATTTTTGTGCGACAAAAATTAAAAGGAGTATGTGCGTGAGATATGGGGGCGGCTTCTTCCTTAGTACCACACATCTTTCTCATCACCCTTTCCTCCTCCTTTCTTCCTTCCACGCCATATCACCACTTAATTCTCAGATCAGATTTGAGATAGAGAGACATTAGAGAGAGAGGAAGAGAAGAAGAAAAGTTCTTCTTTCTTTCCTTAGCATCCTATTCAGACCCCAAAAAATTTGCGTAAAGAGTTTGCACTGCAGCCCTCTTCTTCGAAATCTAGAAAAAAAATCTAGATCCAAAGCTGAGAAGTGAGGCCTGCAAGGTGCTAGCACACCGGTGGCCTCGGTGTTTCGATTAGCCATCTCGGTGTGGATACCAGTAGAGGTCGGGTACTTGCATCAAATCTTCAATTTATACTATTGACTTTTTATTTTTGATTTCAGATTTTAGATTTTGATGATGTGTTCATATTAAGATCCTTGCATGATTTACCAATGAGATCTGGTGCATGTATTTAAATTAAAAATATTTTAATTTAATTTACTTCTACTGTGCTTACATAAGCAGTTTATGAAATTTTTAAAACTGAACGTATGAAACCACCGCTATTTCTAATAGAAATATCTCCAAGTATAACATGTTTAAGTTTAGATTGTCCCTAAACAAGCTGATTAGACCAAATTTCTTGAGGAATAAGAATAAAAAGATATCGATCATCATATTAGCAAACCAATTGCTGCAACCGATCAACCTGCTAGTTTCTAGAAGAAGAGATAAATTGATTCAGCTTGACATCAAAACAAAAGATATCCATATTAAGAAAAGTAAGCCAAGCCTTAAAGAAAAGAGCAGATGACCAAGGATCCGAATGTATATTAATAAAGTCACCTGATCCAATCAACCATTAAAATTGGAACTGAATTTGGAAACCAACTGCACATATCTTCCTCCAAATAGATGAGCAATTATGGGGTGTATGATACTAGAATCAAGAACCAGGAAAATGCTATTTAGCTTATACAACTTAAACCCATAAATTAGAAGAATCCAAAATAACCAGAGCAGCTAGTTTGCACAAACTAATTTGTTGACACTGCAAAAGTGACTGCAAGCCCAACCCACCATCCCATTTTGGCAAGCAAACATACTCCCAAATAATAGGATGAAAGCCCCCTCTATCTAGTGAATGACCCTATAAAAATGCCTTGAATTTCTTCTCCAATCTCTAAATGATAGGCAGAGGAACAACAATAAAAGATAATATATATATAGATGAATACAAGAAAAATTGACTATAGTAAAGTTGCTCGCCCTGCCAAAGATAAAATCTTCTATTTCCAAGCATCAATTTTATGATTAACCATACTATGTATAGGTTTAAAATGAGAGAACTTAAGAAGCATAGAAATAAGAAATACCCAAATATTGTCAGGATAATCTATTTTTAGAAATATGAAATATATGATGAATTCAAGATTTTATAGTGGTAGGTGTAGAAGGACTAAAAGAAATGTGAGACTTCATAAAATTCATTGCTTAGCCAAAATAATGACAATATGTATCAATAAGAGTAGCAAGACACAGCATCTTTCACTGTAGCATGAGCAAGAAGGATGCAATCATCAACATAAAAAAGATGAGAAATGGATGGGCCTCCTGACAGTCTATACACTTTCAACAACTGATTTTATATCGTACGGTGCAATAAGTTGGAGAAGACCTAAGAACACAAAATGAATAAGTATGATGACAACGGACAGCCCTGTATGAGCCTTTAAGAAATCAAAAATCAATTTGTAAGTGAGCCATTAATAAGTAATGCAAACTGACCTGTGGAGAGACAAGCATGGATCCAAAAATAATCTAATAGGAAACCAAATTGATGAAGTACTTGAATAAAAACTAACAATAGACTTTGTCAAGGTTTCTCCATATCAAGTTTTAGCATCATTTAGCATCTAGATCGTGGGGCCTGAAACACAGAATGCATGAGCTCTTGGGCTAGTAAGATGGAAGAAGTTATGTGGCGACTCAGCAAAAAAAGCACCTTGTTTGAGGGAAATTAAAGAAGGGATGATCATCTTGAATCTATTAACAAGTATCTTTGCTATAATTTTATAACCAATATTACAAAACTAATAGAAAGATAATTCGAAGAATTTTGGGGATTCAATTTTTTGGATAGCAGAGTTATGTGAGTATTAGCCCAAGATTGAGGTAAGAAATAGAGTTGAGAAAATCCTGAATAGCAAGAGTAGCCTTTGGCTTAATTAGATTCTAATAATATTAGAAAAAAAAAGATGAAAATCTATCTAAATCTGATATCTTATCAGGGTGCATAGACATCAGAGCCAAATAAATCTCATCCTCAATAACTTCTTTGAATAAGTTATTAGCTTATGCAGAATTAATGGGGGTGAAAACCAACAGATGATCAATGCGTCTAATATCATTCCTAGCTATCCATCTTTGCATAAAATGGCAAACCATTAAAGACTTAATTTGATCAAGATCAGAAAGACAGTCTCCTTGAGGAGAATATAGCTGGTGAATTTGATTTCTACGATGCTATAGTGGATGGTGAAAAAGCTAGTACTAGCATCATCTATCTGGAGCCATGATGTTTTAGCTTTCTGTCGCCAAAAACTCTCTTGATGATGTAAATTAGTATGATATTCAATAAGAAAGGCCAACAATTGTGAATGTAAGTATTGAGGCAAACCTTCATATTGAGATTTTTGCATTTGCAAATGATAAATATTATCATACAATCATTGCCAAGCAAGAAAAAGATTGCCTATTCTCCTTTTCCATTTCCTCAATGCATTGTAAATTAAGAAGATAGATTGAGACAGGTGAATAATTTTTTTACAGCCCATGCATTCCGAATAATATCATGACAAGTTTGAAAGGTTAACCAAAATTTCTCAAACCTAAAGGGGCTAGGACCCTATTGACCTTATCACTGATTGAATAAGCAATGGACAATGATCAGAGGCAAATCTAGCTAAATGTTGAACCATAATTTCAGGATAAAGGCTTAACCATGGTCACACCAAGTATATAAAGGATCTTGAAACCTAAATCCAAGACTGGTTTGCTGAAAAAATGTTCGAAACTTAAGGATATTTCAATTCATAGCAAATAGTTTACCTCCTTTCTTATCCTCATCATTAAGAAGATGTTAAAATCACTAAGAAGAAAGAAGAAACAATGAAGAGACAAGATATCAGCAATCAGAGATAAAATTTGATGATGCAAACAAGCCGAATTGCTTGCATAAGCCACACCTAAGATCCACATAGGTTCATTTGAAGAAGAAATGACACCAAAAGCAATTTGTCTATTTACATACATAGACTGAACATCCTCAAGATTTTTCTTCCAAACAATTAAAAGACCATTAGACAAGCCAATCATGGGATTATATACATATCTCATCTAGGACCAAACACCTTATGCACATGGGGTAAGGCCATAACAACTAATCTAGTTTCAAGGAATAAAGAACATCTAGGTTGTTAGTTCTCATAAGGGTCTTAAGAATAATTAGCAAAGATAGGCTTAGCAGCCTCCCGAAAATTTCAAACTAAATTTTATGGAGAACTAAGAGGAGGATTATGAATCGAGCCTGACTCAATCCCTATAATACTAGAACTTGATGATGACTAAACATGCATAGCCGAAGGGTTATCCAAGGACTCAGCTACACCTATGTGACCAACCAACTTAGTTTGCAGTTGAGTAACCACAGTCTTGTAGGAATTTAATATACCTTGTTGTGGCTATGAAATCAGTTGTACCAAGATACTGCTCCATGGGGTTAATCTGATTAGGAGAACTAGATTTATGAGATACTTATAGAGCTCATGAAGACACATATTTTTAGACCTTAAGAACAGCATCCTTGGGTTGTACCATGGAATTAGTTAGACCCTAGTGATAAACAGGCAATTGAAGATCACCTTCAACTATTGCTTTAGTATGTGGATGAGAGGCAACATTCGAAGAGGAACGATGATTGTTACTCGACGATTACTTTCTTTTATTTTTGGCATCAAATGTACCAATAAAATCTGAAGCTTGAAACACCAACATCTCTGTAATCTCCATTGGTTGAACAACTTATGGATCATCATAAGGCACACTGTCCCATGGAAAAATTTGGATTTGCCAACACTATTATCAGTAGTATTTGAAACTCTCTGTTGGTCTCTAGGGGGATAAAGTTTGATAGATTTTTAGGAGTGGACCATCCAAAAACTGACTATCTACCATCAAAAGTAGGTTTGGGTGCTCTTGACCAACCATCGAGGATACCAAAACCGTAGCTGATTAGATCCAAGGGCTAAATAGTAGTGAAATATCTGATACCATGGCATCTGAGCATCCACAGGTCTCCAAGGTAACACCAATATGACCGCAAGTATAGTAAAATCTTAGGTAAATCCTCATAGATAAATTGCTATCATAAAAAGTATTTTGTATCCACAGTCGAACTCCTAGATAGATAGTCTTATTAAGATTTGTCAGAAAACACACTCGAGCATATCCTATTCGAAAGGAAGACAAAGTCCATTCATCTAAAAACAGAGGTTTCTAACCTAGGAGACAATTTTAAAATTTATCTTGATCCTAGTGCTTAACAAGAAGGTTAGGTGATCTAACCCAAACTCTAACTTATGTACTGAATCTATATCAGGTCTAAATCCAAGTTTCCACAGTTCAAGCACCAATAACTATCCAACTGAAGACCATGGGCCTTTTTCAAAGATTCTAAGTTTAATTTTCGCAGATGGATAGTAAATAGCATCAATCCCTCTGACCAGGCATAGACTTGAAACTGACCCTCAACATTCTAATAGATTTTCATCTCCTTTCTATAAAGAAATTTATGGCTCAAAGAATGGCACCAACCATCCATGGCAGACTTGATCTCCTCAATGGAAAAGGCAACAATCTCCAAAAATTATTGTTCCAACAAGGCAACTTGCTCTTCTATCGCCCAAGAGGCCTCCCACCAAAATCTTCTGGGGTCTTGTACCACCTACGACCATGGCCACTGCATCTCCCCTGGCTGCCCTCTTTATTGAGAAGAAGATCCTGAGGAGACATCATCGGTTCGCCACTTTGAAGTACCGTCAAGCCAAAAGATGGGCTCAATGAGGAAACCCCTGCCAAGCTTGAGCTAGAAGCCCCAATAATTGCTGATTTCCCTCCCATGGACAAAAAACCCGAGGATTCCCATTTCGAGTCACACACTTTTCTTTTCAAAATGCTCATTTTGAGCACTCCTTTGAAGATTGAATACAATTCAAGCTGATTCCATATGGACAAATGAATATAAAACTACACTACATTTGTTCTAGCTATATAAACTAACTTGATCAATTCAATAAAATTAGCAAACCAAATGCAATCTTAATTTGGCTTGAGTTGATATAGCTCTAGTACCATGACTTTGGAATGAGCACTCTAAGCTACCATACATTATCCAAGGCTAATGAGCATTATAGGATGAAAATATCGTCAAAAAGAACCAAGGATCAATTAGATGATTGATTTTCTCTTTCTAGATCCTTGGTTTTTGCTTATTGATAAAAGTACAGATATAGCAGTTGCAACTTTTATTCAATTTATACGCCCTATTTTTTGATATATCTATCACATTTTAATATGCTAGTCCAAAATAGGGCAACCCTTGGTATAAGACTCCATACTAGATAGGTTCAATGGGAAAATGTAAATCATATGGATGAGTTTCTTTTTAAACACTAGAAATCTATAGATATTGAAATTAATACAAAGAAGCAAATCTGCCACTTAGTTGGAAGGTGCCAATTTGTCCTCCCAATGAAGCCTTTTGAGTGTTGATGGTTGTACCAAATACTTGAACTTAAATACTATCTTTATTGAAATTTGAAAGGCGCCACCTATGATATAATAAAGGAGGCACTGCCTATATACGCTTATATCTTTCACAATCCTTAAAAATCATATCAAGCTAGTGAGATGCCCTTTCGATTAGGCAAAACAACAACAAACAAAGAAACCAAAAAATGAGTTATTCAAAGTAATAGACTATTAAGATTAAATTTATTTGTCTAAATATTATTTTTCTACCATGACAAATTCAAGTCACAGTTTTAGTGATTCACTAACCATCACAACCAACAATAGCATGCCATAAGTTAATAGCTACCCACCATTGAAGTAATCCTTGACTTCTAGATATTAGAAAAATTCTTTGTGCACCGCGCATGGTGCAGAACGCATTCATCGTGCGCAGTGATTAGCTCATACGCGAGGCAAGACAGCGGCACAGGAAAAAAAAAATTTTTTGTCCGGCCCCATGCGTGAGCCAATCACCATGCACGGTGCACAGAATTTCTCTTAAATATTATCTATCTATGCACTAATTTTTATGAAGAATAATAAAATTATATCACACATCATATGCACCATGTCAACAATGCCCAATGCCAATCTTATTTTGCCATCTTATAGGCCCTATTCATCATGCCGTGTCCCCCCTCCCACCTCATTTCAGAGTGTTCCCATGGTACACCTAATGTAGCATATAATTTCTCAAAATACTATATCTATTGGGTGCAGAAATAATATATCATGCCCTACACCCTCCGATGAGTTCATGATACTCAAGTTGAATTGATTTTTCACCTGCTTATATATGCGTCATGTGATCTTCATTACAAAATCATGAAGAACTATATATAATCTCATTTCAAGATTGGGGTTGGGGGGGGGGGTTGTGGTGTATGGGAATCATGGTTGTGAATGCTTACATTTAACCAACATCATAGGTAGTATAAATATTTAGCTCAACTCCAGCTAAACTTCCTACCATTTTCATTGTGCATTATCAAAATTTCCTTTGCTGTGTTCCAAGTGAGAAAAATCTACTTATTTGTCATTCACATGCAAGACTAACCTAATGAAATGGATAAATTTAAACATGGTATTGTCTAGAAGAGAGAGGCATAAGGTGTGCAAAGTATTTCTTAAACAATAACAACTTACCATCCTTAAAGAAAAAAATACCAAATAAATCATGATTCATTAGCCATATAGTTCACATAATTTTTTTTGATAATGCCTGATAGATCGCAGAATGGTTAATGATGATGAAATTGGCTCACATGGGCAATTATAATAAGTAGAAACAGAGGGAACTCATGCTAAATGGTTTATACTGCTTATATATGGTTCCTTGTAATTCTTTTATTTCTTTTATTATTTTATTAATATTCTATAAAAGATTAATAGGATCATGTGGTCGCATAGATCTAAACTTTTGAAGATCTACCTCATATCTGAGCTATACGTTTTGCTTAAATCAACAATCTATTTGGGATCACTTTATTCTTTTATATTATTAAAATTATTATAGAATTCTAGATAAAAATGATGTTTGTTACTATTATTTGTTTTCTATTTCAAATTTTTTTCTTATTCTAAAAAATAAAATAAGAATTCCTACTTTCACTTTTTTTTTTTTGAGAGATCTACTTCCACTATTGTCAAAATAAGAAACTTATTTTTTCGCCACTTCCATTATTGTAGCCCCGGTCCTCATTCTATCATCAGTTACTGCCGTCCCTATCTCCATCAGCTTTGCCATAATTATTACTCTCACAATCCGCACCTCCTCCACCTCACGATTACTACTATTATTACTATCCTTAATATCGTTGCCACTTCTACTCATCACTGCTATATCACTATTTCTTTCCACATTACCAACACCTCAACTACGAGTTTTATAGTTACTAGGGATGGAAATAGGCCAGGTGGCCTGTCAGGGGCCTACGGCCTGGCCTGCTGTCGGCCTGATCTGGCCTGACATATTTATCTAAATAAGCTAGGTATAGGTTTTTAAAAAGGCCTGTTTAATAAATAGGTCAGGCCTAAAATTTCAAAGCCTGGCCTGAAAGCCTGCAGGCTGGCCTGTATAAATTATATATATATATAATTTAATAAAATTATTATTTATTAATATATATAATTAATTATTGATCTTACCCATCAATATCCAATTATCTTAGTCCTTTCGAGAATCAAAATAATAATTAATAAATTATTATTTTATTAATTATCTTAATCTTTTTAAATAGGCTTTCAGGTTAGGTCAGGCTTTTTATTTGCAAAACAGGCCAGGCCGAGCCTCATTTTAAGCCTGAACCAGTTCAACAGGTCAGACTCAGGCTAGTATTTTACAATACAGGCCTGACCTGTTTAAGCCAAAGCTTGGCCTGGCCTGACCTATTTCCACCCCTAATAGTTACCACCTCTACCATCCTCGCTTTTGTTACTATTATCTTTATCACTATTGCAATTATCATCTTCTTTTTAAATTCTATCTTCACCCCACTTCCACCACAATCATTATATTTATATTTTAAAATAATTAACCATACCAATATTTATATTTAAAATTAAAATAATAAATAACTTTATTTTTAAAACTTCAAACTGATTGAATGGTTGACCTTGTGATTTACGTATCTATTTTATTAATTTCATTATAAACCGCAGTAAGTACAAGTGAAAAAGTGCCTGCAACAACCTTAAAATGAGCCAGGGGATTGAAGTTGCACAGGCTTCCAGTAGTTGACGTATTAGAGGTAGAAGGCTCAAACTTGCATCCTCTGTTCCTAATGGCTCATTTGAATGCTACAGGGGCACTGCCAGCTTGCCACTGACACATATTGGTGCTCATCGGTAGCTGTATCGACAAGGATCGTTAACTTGGAACACTAGATCTGTAACTTTTTTTTTTCTTTTCTGATGAACTGAGAGGTGTGTACCACCATGAAATTTAGTAAAGAAAGGGAATATACAGGGTGGTCACAATATTGTGACCTCTGTGTACAGATGTCCTAGAAGCTGAACTTAGTTATGTTACTTTAGCAGACTAAGTGCTTAATGCTTAATAGCCATAGACATGTCAAAAGATGTCGGAACAGTGATCAGAATTGTTCTTAGATTGGATGGTGATTGATATTTCTCGCTAAGATCCATATTTCTGATAGATGGTGGCCAACGCAGCTTTGCAGGACTTGTTTGCAAGAATCTTTGTTCTGCTGTGAGAGCTTTGTGAAGGATTGTTTCCCTAACAGAAATATAATATGACTCCTAAAGGATGTGATGGAGTGGACTTTCATTATTTGCAACCATCATGGGTGTATTTTAGGTAATGAAGCTGTTCATCTGATGAATATCACAGCCCCTCTCACATAAAAGGATCAGCTTGGTAATGTTTGCACTTGTTGTCATGTAGTTTTACTCAGGAGTTCTGTGGGTGGAGACCAAATAAACTTATTGTTAACACCAAAATAAGCTTGTTGTTAACACCAACTAATACACAACACCAAACTGTTTCAAAAATCAGTAACTATTTCTTCATACTGAACTATCACATCTTGCAGTAGCAGAAGTTTGAGAAACATGAGCACTGTGGTAGTGAACTCACAAGAACAAACAGGACTTAGATTATGTTAATCCACCAAAGATCACCCCAGGAGAATCTTCAGGAAATCGTTCAAGGATTTTAATGTCAAACAAGTCATTCATGCACCAGCAATCTTCCATCTTTCTCCCTGCCATGTTTTGAGCCATGGTGGTGCTACTCAACAGCAAAAGAGTACAAGAATGGTAATTCCTTCTTTCTGCTTTCACTTTGACTTCTTTCCTTGTTTCTTCTTTACTACTTCATGAATGTACATAATACCCTTGCCTTTGTAGACTTCAGGGGGCTTACAGCTACGAACAGCACCTGCAAACTGGTGTACCCTTTGTTGTCTATCCCAGTACAACAAATTATATTGGGTTTAAAGCGGAAAACACGAACAGCAGGAGGAACAGCGAACTCCACTTCATGACTGTAGCCCAATTTCAAAAACAATTGGCGGCCTTCTGATTCAATTCTTGCTCTAAACCCAACTCCCACAATCTTTAGAAACCGAAGAATTTGGCTTCCATCTTGCCTGTCATAAAATAAAATAATCTAAGAGTCCATCTGAGGCTAAAGTCATTGGTATAGAATAACACCAATTAGCTACATGATCAGCAGGGCTTTCATAGAGGATTTTGTAAACAACTTTTGATGGAAGAAACCAGAGGCTACAAAAGCTATTTTTAGCACTATCATGAGATTCATGACCAAGGATTTCCGAACTCAACTCTCCAAGAGGACATATTTAAACAACACGAGTAGCTGACTGACTTCTATTGCATGCCCTTGAGAGAAAAAGAAGAAAGAAACTATTAGCCATCATTTGTCTTGTTCAATATAATCACAGCCGATCTGCTTCAAGCAAATCAAGTGAATTCTGCAAGCACGATACAGAAACTAGTTTGAGTGAAAATTGATATCTTCGAAAAGCATAATAACTAAAATGAGGAAACATAACAACAAAAATTTGATGTATCATGTCAAAAGTTCCTCATCCCTGCTGAAGGTCAGGAACTTCGTTTGGTAATTAACCAGAAATGAAGTTGTTATGAAGCATCTGCTTTCAGCAAATCAAGTGAATTCCACAAGCATGACACAAAACTAGTTTAGGTGAAAATTGGTATCTTTTAAGAGCATAATAACTAAAATGATGTAACATAGCAACAAAATTTGATGTATCATGCCAAAATAATCTCATCCCTACCAAAGGTCAAGATCTTTGTTTGGGAATTAACCAGAAATCAAGTTGTTATGAAGGATAACCTCAAGTTAAGAAATCTCAATCAATCCAAGATGCAAATTATGTGATACACAATATGAGGCATCAGACCAATTATTTTTCAAGTGTCACTATTTTTGTTGTGGAAAGAACTCCTCAGAGCATAGAATTTAAACTTTAGGGGATTGAATGTATATACCAACTGGTCAGATCTCAGTAGCCAGAATCTTTCACCTGGTAATGCACTTGCTCCAAATCCTTCATGGGGTCTCGAACCTGCATCTGCTTCTTACATGTTCCTTATTAGGAGTGTGTCTAAATACCTGCTGCCTTACATCTGCACCTCCTCCTGATTATGGAAACTAAGGGTCGAATTGGAGGGATCGCAATGTCAGCAGCAAGATGAGAGGGGTCTGGAACATGACTGCAGCAGCTTTTGCTTTGGAGTCTTGAAAGAAATGAGCGAGAGTTTAAGTCTGTTAGTAAGGGCAGAGATGATCTCTGGAGAGGAATGCAGACCCTGGTGTCTTCACAGATTTCATTCCTAAAAACAAGGACATTGGATGGATATTGCGGTGACGAAGGCGTCAAATCCATGCATGGCCTATGCTAAATCTGTTTTTGAGCCCTTCCCTTATCTGCTGTTAGCTCCCAATTCTAGTTACTCTCTTCCACAGTTTTCTCTTTTTATTCCTATCTTCCTGCCCTACATGGCAGAATTCTCTCCATTTTGATGTAATAGGTTTATGATCTTAATAAATTTGATGCGATTACCATCTTTACATTGCAGTCAAACGGAACTATCTGATACATAACAATAGGCATCAGTTGATATATGGCCTTGAAAACATTATCAACCAAAATTATAATAATGAAGAATCATCAAAATTTTAGATGAGAAACATGGCAAATGATCATCTTAAGTAACATCCTTATCATTTGCACCACATGAACCCCTAGAGAATTAGACTTTTTCGCTGAGAATTATGTGTGTGTGTGTGTGTGTATTCCAATTATCTCTAATTTGAACAGTGCATCTGCATCGCAAAGGCATTAGTATGTGATTGGAGTCCTAAGGAATTTGCAAGACAAACAATCGCTATTGTATAAACTGTCTCATAAATAATCTTCTTGAAATAGCTAAGACAACTACCATACATGCTTATATCTTATCAAAAAGAGTTTCCATTCCATGAACAAAGTAACAGCAATTAAAAACAAAAAGAAAAGAAGACTACATAGAATATTCTTTCTAAACAAGAATTAAAAGATATATCCAAAATCAGATGGGAAGCTTACCTCGAGAGAGAGGTAATACGGGAGTTGGCAGCGGCCGGGACGAGGGCCGTTCGGTCGCAGGTTGTGGAGGACGGAGGAAGGAAGCGACCCGGCAGATGCAAACCTAGGGTGGAGAGGATGAAGGAAGAAAGCACGTGAGTGGGCTGCGGGTGGTTGTGGCCGTCTTTACACCAATAATACGGCAACGGATTTACCGATTTATTGATCCTTCCCCACTTTGTGACACACGAAGAGAAATTCTTTGTGCATCTGGGCGGCGCAGAAAATCCGTCGTGAGCGCACCGCATGGCCATTATCTATCACGTTCTAATATATATTTAATATTTATAATTTATTTTTATTTAAATTTA
>KE504836.1:938596-950924 GCA_000441515.1 Elaeis oleifera
CTGAGATGGCCGGCCCCTGTGGGAGTTCGGTTGGCGCTATCAGCGACCCGTTATCGGGAGAAGTTCAACCGTCGACAAATCCTGAAATCCGGCGTGCAGCCTGAAGTCAGTCACTGTAGGAGGTCGGTCGACAACCAGAGTCCTGGGGACATTTGGAGCAATCCGACTGGCGCCCGCACGATCCGCCTTCGAGAAGTCCGGATGGGCGCCATCTGCCGGGAACTTCGGCCAAGGATATTTTATACCCAACACACATCAAAAATCATATGGTTAGAAAAGCCTCAAGTTATCCATCAAGTGGTTAATTTTTGTATTATTAAACTAACAAATTTTTGACTGCAGAATGCAAGTTTTCAAATCATATTTTAGTATATAAATATTTTAAAATATAGATCATGTTCAATAATTTAGATCATTGATATAGAATCTTCATTCAATTTAAAAATATATAATTTTAAAAAATTATGTTAGGTGTAACTAGAACCTAATTATTACAGTAAGGTCATTCAATAGAGAGATGTAAATAGTGATTATTCATTAAATAGTTATATATTTCAATAAAATATTTTACTAGTTTACAAAACTCTAACAAACCAAGGGAAATGGCCGTTGGGATGTCTCAAAAGTCCCAAGGCATTCGTCAGGATCCACCTTTGGATTCCCAAAGTCCAAAATCTTGAAACAAAAAGCAGCCACTGGAAATTAACATTTGGTGGGTCCCAAGAGTCAAACTATTGACTTTTTTGAAAAGAATGAAAATACTCTTACAATTCTCGACTTATTTCCGGTAAAATAAAATATTAAATTTAGGTATATCTAAAATGCATAATTATAGACGGATGACTCTTAAACCTATGATTGAACATGAATCAATAGCTTTAAATGTTTGTAATGATTGAACCTTGATTTCAAAAGATTGAAATTAAGTGAAAAATATCCACACTATACATGGATACTTGGTGCTCTTAACATAGCACTTAAATCATATATTGATCATTGCTTTGAAAGTGCACTTGAATTTTAGCAAAAACATCTGGAAATAATCCTTCTTCCATCGTTGCAAAAACGAACTCATCAGGGGAGTTCCACAACCACGTATCACTTCACAAAAGCTATAAGTTTGTTAAGGATAAATATCCAATCTATTTGTTATGGAATTTAATTGCATTTAATCAGATACGAGAATTGATGTAGAAGATGGTTATTCACACCATTCCAAGGATAAATTATGTACTTGAAATACCACCTACCCATTAGTATTTCTTAGATATTCTCCCGTAAAGTTTTTCTCGATTAAAGATTTAAATTTAAATATTTATTTATAAATACCATGATCAATCCGTGATTAAATTAATGAATCCGCAATATAATATCCTCTGATCCACATAAGCTATAAATTGAATCAATTCTGATACCATTTATAGCAATCTAAAAATCCGCAAAAAAAATTAGTTGAAAAATATTATTTATATTTTTTGATCCTGTATAAATATCAAAATCTTTCGAGTAAATAACTAATGTGAAACTAAATAGATATCCGCACGAATCTTCACATACTTGAATGCCATTCTTGATATTTTAAATTTACAAGTATAACTTTATAAAATGACATCTATTTGATCGATGATAGCCCCGTATCTCCTCATATCTTATATATCACTCCATTTGATGATAATTTTGTTAAAGGATACACAAGCATGTAGTCAATATGTATGCAAGAACTAGTTTGTCTTTCTTCTTCCTGTTGATTTTTTTTTTTTTAGGTATTCGACCTCCCACCATACCGGGGGACAAAAAAAAAAGGCAATTGATGTTTATTGCAGTAGTGAACAGCCAGCATGGGATATTTTATATTTCTCATGGCAAGTAATGCGTAGGAGATATCTCGCTCCCGCGAAACCAACTTAATCCACCAGCCTTCAGAATTACAAGCAAAGAAATATCAGTGAATTTAAGACGGCTAAGATAATGGCAAAATTGTAATCAGATAAACACTTTTCTTTTCAGCAGGAGAAAGAAAATATTGTTGGATTTAAGTCGGCTAAGATAATGGCAAAATTGTAATTAGATAGGCTATTATCACTGTCTTAAGCCAGACGGCGCTGTGGGCACGCGCTCACGGTTTTGGACAAAGATACAAGCCTCGGTGCTCCCAAACCGAACGCCTCTCTCGAAAGTTCCCCGACGCTCTTCGCTCTTCCAGGTTTGTTCCCACCCTTCATCCATTGCGCTTCCTCTTATCTTTCTCGATTCGATCTCGGTTTTATTTTTATTTTTTTTTCTTGGTTGGAGTGGGGTGCGGGGTTCTAAATTTCTTTCGTGATTTCATATTTATCGAACCATAGGTTGAAGTATCGAGGGTTTATTTTCCCTCATGAATAACTTAGGGTTCTTTCCAGTAAATGTGCGTTTTGTGGTTTTAGAATTTTGTTCGGATGTTTTCTATTCTTTGCATGCAATATTATTTTTATTTGAACTTTGTGTGATCGTTTAGTCCTGCTTTCAGCAAACTTAATTTCTTTAGCTGTTAACGAAAATCTGAAGATCGAAGGGGGAAAAAAAAAAGTTGGCACCTTGATCACCTCGGCCTTTTCTCATGGGTTTTACATTTGATCATATGCCCATAAAAGAATTACTGGCAATTGATATTTACCACTTTGTTGGATTTTATATATGAGGAGTCGAGATGCCCTTCTTTGTTGGGTTTTAGATGTCTTCCTCCAATCTACTTGAGTGTGGGATTCATGAATGGAAGAATTGATAGGAAAAATTCATCTTTGGGGAGGAAACAGTTGTTTTGGGGCTTATTGTCGGAATCTTCGCTTGTCCATCAGTTTTTTTCCTCTCTTTTTCCGCTACTGCTATCTACTAAAGGGAGAAACCACCTGAGATGCTTGCTCTGATGATATCGCCTCTTGTGACTTGGGCAAGGGGCGGTAGAAGATAGGGACCAGCCCTTCCTAATCTCACGAGAGAGAGAGAGTGTGTGTAAGGCTTTCGTAGTTTGACAAAGCAGGCCCTCTTTTTTGGTCTCTACATGAGGGTCTAACTCCATTGGAGCATCCAGTGATCCACAGATGTTGTTAATCTGCATCAACAATGTCACTATACAGAATAAAGGTTGAAATTAAACAACCAAATAGAGAATATAGGTGATTTGTGTGGGTTTTATTAGAGTAGTAATGATTATTTAGTCATTTGTTATTAGAAGTAGTTTCTGTTGTATGAAGTCTTGAGATTGGATCTGGATGACTTAATTTGTGTTGGAGAAGTTAAGATCAAGTAGAGATGCATCATTGGTGTATGAGGTAATTATCGACACAATGGATACTTGAATGGTAATTCCATCAGATAGTAGTAGAACTAGTCATATAACATGAGTCAAACTGCTGAGAACTGAAATACTTGGGTATTGGATGGTAGACAGAAATGGAATTTTTAAAACTAACTCCCAATAGATTGGGTTTGGCTTGTAGTCTCCATTTTATTGTGCATCCTTCTCTACTCCTGGTCTTTTTCTTGTGTTTTCTTTGTTCTGGGGTATGCTTAAATGATTTCATTTATTTTAATTTCTGATCGAAGCCATTAGAATTTGATCAGCTAAGTCTAAATGGCTTATTTGATTTTGATCAAAGATTGCTTAAGACCACTTTTATTTTATGTTGACGTTGGTCATTAGTGTTCAGAGAAACATTTTATACATGCTATGTGTATGTGCAGTCTGGCTGAACCTTATGCGTCTGATGACATTGTGGCAGGTGTTCCATACTATCCAGTTGGAGTTTACTTGGATATGAATTTGACTTGTTATATAAGTTTGACAACATGACATGTGGGTTTTTAAACATGTGGAAGTTTGGGATGTAGGATAATGATCTTTGGGTGAGAGTTTTGGAGGTCACAAATGAGAGAGCTTAGGGGAGGCACAGGTTGGAAGATGGATCGAAATGAAGACATCAGATTGTGAACTGTCTAATAAAAGGATTTCTTAAATATGCTTGGCCTAGAATCTTCCTCTTATCTGGCTAGGTTGGACAGGAACTTGGATATGCTGGATCGAACTTGAATACTTTTTAACTATGTAAGGTCAAATATAGTTTCTTTATTCATGTGAGACATTTAATATTGAAGTCTTGGGGCCTTTTCTTTGTTGTATGGCCTCATATTGTTGCAATAAAGTGAGATGGGGTAAGGAATAAGTGCTTTTCTTTGGAGTTTGTACCCTGACTCTTGTTGTCAATGACTGAATTCAATGCATTGGACTCCATGCCTCATAAAATCAACATGTTATACCTTAATGAAAATCCATGGTAAGTGGTCAAATCCAAGTTTCGAGGTTTCTTTTGCCCGTAGTTACAGGGTATTGAGATTTAATTATCTTAAGTTCAGTTTTATTCCTTTGAAAGATACTCGAACAAAGCTTGTCAGACCATGTACGTGAAATGTTATGTGGCTGTCTGGTCCAAAATTTGGTTCTTATCTATCGATTGGAAAACAACTGTTCATTAGATGGATATTTAATGGATATTGTGACCACACTAAATTTTGTGAGGACATATTCATGATAACAAAAAATTTGTGAGGACATTCATGATATAACATTGCACTGGCTTTTAGTTCTGGAGAATATTATGAGCTTTCATGTCAAATATGTGGACTTTCTTGTCTGAAATTTGCTTAGATATCATGAAGCCAGTTTGATCAAATACTGGCTACCTGTTAATGCCTTGTTCTCTGTTTAATTTCTTCCATTGACCCTTAGGCAAATGGAGATTAAGGTCGAAAACAAAAGTAGCATACAAGGAATCTACCAAAAAAGGTAGCATACAAGGAGGCTTAGCGGTAATAGAAAGGTTTGGATTGCCTTTTGATGTTTAATGATTGATCCTGTTTATTTGGCAATATGGCAAGTTGGACGCACTAGTGCTTGATTTCTGATAGACTTTTGTCTATCCCTAGCAATGAAGGCTATGAGCATCATGGTTACATTTGAATATAACTAGTTTCATGTTTTCAGGATGGAGTCACAAAAAGCTCAGTCGGAAACCAACATCCATCTGCCACGATCAATCCAGCAATGTCCTCATGCCGAAAGAAAAATCAGAGGATGCCACTTTTTGCAAGATCTGAGGGAGCATATTGATGAGTTTATTCATGCTTCCATGGATGAGCACAAAACCTGCTTTAAGAAGACAATTCAAAAGGTAACTCGCTACAAAATACATAAACTTTTACATTCATGTTAACTAGGACTGTTTTGTTTGTTTATTTATTTTGAGAAAGGGCGAGTAGGACTATTAATGATGTATTTATTCAAAATCCCATTGGGTTCTTTCTTGCAGATGTTTGGAATGTCCAAGGTGGTTGCAGAAAGGACTGCAGAAGCTAGAGAAGTTGAAAGTGTTTTGCCCCTTCAGACAACCGTGTCGAAATAAGAATCTGGAAGCTCTGGAAGTTGTTTATGTTTGATATCTTGTTACTTTATGTCCAACTGCTAGGGTGATGACATTGTCCAAGAACTACTAGTAGATGCAAGCAACTTGGTTCCAAGTTTTGTTGAATATTACCAGATGATAGTTTGTTTCCTTCTTCCTACTCAGTACCAAGTTCCAATTTAGAGACTTTTACTTGATATATATAGCTATGCACCTATGATGTAACGTTGATTACATTGCCATTGATATGTGTTTAATGTCGATTACTTTTGCCATCTGTTCATGGTAATAGTTTTGTGATTGCCTTGGCCCTACGAAGTGCATGGCTGGAATTTCTTGAAAGAGCTTGGATGCCGGTGTTCAGATTGGGTTGAACAACAATGAAATTGTGAAGCAGGTCTGATAAGAATGCTTGCTTGAGAGAATTAAATTACTTTCTGATTCTGGTTATGCCATCATATTCCAGGGTGAGGTCATTACATGATTTGCCATCAGATTCCGGGTGCAATCCTCGTTCGGAAACCTTTACACGGACAGGCTTGGTACGCCAGGCTTCCCAAGCTGGCCGCCAGATGGACGTTCAACATTCAACATTCAACAGAGCGTGTTTAAGATATGTAGGAGAATGTGGGAGCAATTTCTGCTAATGATCAGGAATTCCTTCTTAGGTTGTTCCAAGTCCAGGAAGAAAACGTGTTCTCAAGCAAATAGGGAACAAATAGTTATTTCACCCTCCCTCTATCTGACCTCTATCTTTACCTTCGCTATATCTTACCTTTATCTTCTCCCATTGAGAACTGCTAACCGGCTATGTTCGTCGCCATTTTAACTACATTTCAAATTTATTTCATCACCGTTCTCTTTAGGTGCAGCGATACGAGACTTTATGGTCATCCGTCCACTTCAGAATAACAAAGCTCGTTACCTAAATGACTACTTTAAGATCAAAAGATTCACCAACCAACAATATAACCGCTCTACAAACATGCAAATACCTTGATAGATTAACAAACATACTTCGAATATCGTAATATAGTAGGCATTTTCGTCTCAAAAATACAAATAATTCTACTTGAACCTGCAAGGACTATGGAAATCAAGCAATAGCAACTATGAGCATTGTGGACCCATCAGGCTGAAGAGCAATTTCCAGCTACACGCCCTCTTTGAATGACTAGTGCAATCAACATCATCGATTCAACCCAAATTACCATTACATGCGCATCAGGCCATTGTAAGGCCTCAATTCAGAGCAAAAATCTATCACCGTAAAATGTAACAAAACCCTAAAAAGTAAAAAAACAAAAAAACAAAAAAACAAACAACACAGACACAAACGTAGGAATCCAATCAAGTCCAGAATGATAGAGCATCCATTAAGAACAAGGAACAGAAACCACAACCACTACCCCCATTTTCTCCACTACTCTCCCTCTATTGTTAAAGTTTTTAAGCATCCAACCCCTCTCCTTCTCATAACTAAACGGAACGGAAACCTAAACAAACGATAACGACGACATCAAACCAACAAAAAAGCCATAACACCATAACACTTCCAAACAGATAGATAGTACGAGAGACCCCGCCTCCTTAAACCCAGCCCTCTCGGACCGCGGCCAGGCGAGACGCCTTAGTTCCGCCAGTCCCCGTCCGACGCGCCGCCGCCGCCCCTCGAGAAGCGGGATCCACCGTAGCCACGGTCACGGCCGTAGCCACCGCCTCCGCGGCTGTAACCGCCGCCACCCTCACGGCTGTACCCGCCGCCACCCTCACGGCGACCTCCGCCATACCCTCCGCCGTTGCGGAACCCGCCGCCACTGCCCCGGGACTGGGCCTCGTTGACGGTGATGTTCCTTCCGTCGAGGGTCTGCCCGTTCATCCCCTCGATGGCGTCCCTCATCGCCTGCTCGTTGCTGAAGGTCACGAATCCGAAGCCCCTCGACCTCCCCGTCTCCCGATCGTTGATGATCTGCACCACAAACGACCAAAAACCATCAGATCTGAGATCCATAAACGCGAAAAAATAAAAAAAATCAAGAATCGGGTCAAAAGGTATCTTTTTGGCTTGGATCGAGGAATAGACCTTGGATTCGACGACCTCGCCGAATTGGCTGAAAGCCCTCTCAAGGGAGGCGCCATCAGTCGCCCAGGCGAGCCCGCCGACGAAGCAGCGGTATTCAACGTCGGTAGCCGCCATCGGAGAGAGGGGAACGGAAACCCTAACCCTAGGAAAAGGACGAAGAAGGGGGAAAGAGGGGGAGGAAACACCAACCCACCTCTGAGAGAGCACGAGAAACCCTAGGATCCCAAACCCTAGATTTATAGAGCGGCAGCCGATTCCGGTAGCCTTACCTTGTCAGTAACCTTACGACCCTACCCTTTTCCTCACGCGTTCTGATCCTTTTGGCCTTGGGTCACCTCCAGCACACTTACCGGAGATCATGTTAAGTAATATTCGCGGTATGGTTCCGGTTTAGATGAGCGCTTACCATTCGTGGCTCGACCGGGGTTTGAGTAGGGTCACGTGAGCTGGTCCGGACGTTTGGTTTTGGGGCTCCGTCGCACGTGAGTGGATAAGTATCTGAGAAAATATCTGGAGAACAGAATGACGGTTTTGCCCTTCGTCCAATGGCCTTTAATGCTTTGCGTGCGCACAAGGTGACGTTTTTTTGAAGCGGTGACACCAATACTGACGAAAGAGAGGGGCTTCATTTTGTGGGCCCATAGCCATGGCCCCGAATTATCTGGATTTGGATCGTAAACTTCTTTAATCTTCGGATTTTATTTTCCTTCAAAACTTTCCCAGAAGAGGTAATCCAGCTGAAATCCAATGAGAGGATGGACACGTCACTGGTAGAAACTATTGGACGTCATTGAAATATCTACTTTTCAATTTCCTACCAGAAGAAGGATGAAGGGGGAAGGTGTTAGGATTTGCTGATCTATATATATGATAATCTTTTGTGAGTCAATGAGTTGACTCAAGTAAACGCCATAATTAAATCATTTATCATAGATGCACTAAAATTTAAGGTTCATATAATCGTATCAAACTTGGGCAGAAATGTCTTTATCATATCATGCCTAACTAGGTCCAACTAGATGCAACTTCACATATATGATTGTGACATTATGGCCCACTGAATTTGCTTAAATTGTTTAATTCTAGCTAAACCCTTTATTTAAATCCCAAATAGAACCATTAGGTCCCTATAACTATTAAATTCTCTCTCCCTGCCATCACCCACTCCTCCTGTCCAAAACAGAAAGAAAGAAGAAATACAAACATGTTTTAAGAAGCTCTACATCGATGCGGAATGTAAATATACAAATGAGGAATTATAAATGTTGAGGTGCTCCACCTAATTAACCTTTAAAAAAAAAAACACCATCCGCTGCCTAATCAAAAAAATTATTTGATAAGTTTACTTTCACTTAATGTACTTCTTTTGTTTCTTTTAATGAAAAAAAAAAAAAAATAATGAAGGATGAGTAGTTGAACATTCAAATTAGAACATCTAGTTAAAATATAGTATTTACCATATGCTGATAAGAAGCAGAAAGAATGGTTGTGATCCCACGACTTTCAAATTTATACTAGATGATAATAGGATTTTCAAATTTGGTTGATTTTCTTTTTTTTTGAGCGAGAAAGAAAAAATTTTCTCAAAAGTTACGAAGAAAAAGAATTTTCTCTCAAGCCGAGATAGGTACCGAGATAGTGGACAAGATTGTGACATTAAAGAATTATATTATGAATATATAGTGTCACAATATTTCTTTCTGAGTTGAGATTTTTTATAGTACGTATTTTGTACTATAAAAATTGTACAATCTGAAATAGCTACCACATTATTCATCTTAGACATAGGTAATACGGCTGTCCCTCATTCTTGCCAACACATTGTGTTTGGCATCCAACATGGCTTTTTATATTTCTAAGTGATAGCCATCCATTTTCGTGATGGATGGTGAAGTGACCATCCTGGGCTATAAACCTTCTATAGTATAAAAGAGGTATCATAGAAGATCCGAACTCTTGTTTTCCAGGGTGTGAAAACCTATGGCAGATTGCATAAAGATCATTGTCAACCAAAACCAGGAGGCACATCAGTTCCATGGCATTGCCATCGTTAGGTAGCTCCTTCCTATCACACTACATACTGAAGTTAGGCGGTACAGCATCTCTCTGTGTTCCAACCTGTAGCTGAAGATGACACACTTGCCTCATCATACCAGCCTATAATAATTCAGTATGATAAGGCATTCACGGCACATTATCTTATCAACCTATAGCTGAAGATACAAAGAGTCTCAAACCTCACAGAAGAGTGCTCAGATTACCCAAGCTCTTGATCATCAGAAAGTTGTCCAAGTTTTAATATCTCAGAACCTTATTCATTAAATATTACTGATTGCTTAACCTTTGTAACAATGTTGTTGCGCAATTCTGTGATGAAGTCACAAACATTTTAAGGTCAACGCCAACACGTCGATGTGGACCCTTTTGCCATGATCGGGCAGCTCACCAAGTGAACATACTGTCCGGAAAATGTTTGAGCACCATAGGAGTCATCTTGACATAAGAAGTGATGTGGACGGATGAGAAAGATCAAGAGACATCATGGTTTGTCTGCGCTCTTTTCTTTGTTTTCTTTTTCTTTTTATCCTTTTTTAGTGAGCAATTACATGTGAATTGCCATAATCCAATATGAGGATTTGATGAGCATAAGATTCACCATATTCGTTGGTACTATACTGTATAGGATCAGTATCGAACCGATATATAGTTTCATGCCATACTCACTTGGTATATCTCATCATCTCATATAATACCATATATCTATACTGTAATAGGATAATATTGGTATGGAGTCCGATATTGAGATGGAGAATTTTGGATAAGCATCTAAAATCTTAAACGATAGGTAGAAAGATTTGGTAGACAATTTAGATCCCATATGGGATAGTCTTAAAGTTACCCCATGATAACATAGGGTGAGGAATGTCGGCGGCTAGCTGGTCAAGGTTTCTCTTAACCAAGCACACTCATGCATCGCTAGGAGATGTGCCTATTGCTAGCTTAAATTTTGATTTCTTGTCCCAATTAGGGGTTCATTGACGTTCTTCTATAGTTGCTCCGAATGCAGCTTTTGTTAGTCAAAACAACTAAACCGAAATTAAAAAATTGCACTTACAAAACAATGAGACTAATGGCAAAAGCTTTTGTAGGTTGTAACTTGTCCTTAGAATGGAGTGAGATCAGTCTAGTAGAAAACTTAGGGCATCCGAAAACAAAAATGTTTGAATTCTATTGCAGTTCCTGCTACCTTGTCTTTCTTAAGCAATTGAGTTTGTTCCCATTAAGCATCCTTCTAGCAGATACCCTTCACTACTCTCGCATCAATCTGGTCTTCCATTAATTTAGGCTTAAAGATCTTATCGAGCTCAAATAGAATATGATATAAGCTGTAGTGGAATGAGAGAACGTTAGTAGGATTTGCTCCCAGGTCACAAAGATATTAATAACATACCATAAATTATCTCAATTCAAAATTTATTTTTTTTTAATTTAAATTCAAATTATTATTATAATTCTTCCTTATCTTTCTCCTATTTTTTTTCATTCAAATTCAAATTTTGAATTTGAATTATTGCTGAAATATTTTCCATGTTTTCACATGTAAATGCTATATATATTCAATACATATTCAAAGAAATCCTAAGGAATCAAGTGAAATTTTTAGCCATTTTATTAAGAGCCATAACTTGACACCACTGTCTTCCTTGTCCAAATCTAACTATCTCTTTGAAAGTCACTCTTTGAACCAATTCTATGAAACATAAGCATATGTTCTTCATTGATGGCTCACTTCCACCATCTTTTCCAATGCATCTAACCTATGCTTCATGATATAAATATGATCAAATGCTCTTTCTTGGATCAATACTATATTATTAGAATTGACTCTTCCTTATATAGTTAGAGTCACCTCAGTTAAGCAAGCTTAGAATGTTCTCTCTCATCGCTTTGTATTCCTTGCTCATATCATGACTATGAAACAAAGCTTCATCACATTAAGAAGGAATCATCCTCCATGCAAGATTATCTCCAACAATTTGAAGTTCTTGCCGATAAGTTGGCTGCATGTGGATCACTAATAAGTGATGATAATTTGCTTATTTGTATCTTGGATGGACTTCCTTCATCTTATCTCTCATCTAATATATATATATATATAGACTTGCACATCGGCAAAGCCTCCATTTGATACGTATATCTATCTCAGCCTCCTCTTTGATGCAGACGTGGTGGTGATCTTTACCTCACTCTCATACTCCCACCAAGCCCACCTCCGAGCTACCTCTCGATCGTGGAACGTCTTCCACACCCCCGCTTCCTCCTCCCCTTCGCCGTCGCCTCCACCTCCCACCATGCCATCTCCTCTGTCTCTTCCCAGAGGATCCCTTCCTCATCCCGTCGTACCTCCTTGACCCCACCGCCATCACCTAGGTGCCGCTTCCCACACTCCCCTGCAATCCCACCTCTAAGCCTCTCCAATTTCATCCCCATTTCCTCGACCCCACCTCTACATCCTTGCGGCTCCACTTCGATGCCGGTTCCTACCCTCTCGGCATGCCCACCACCTCGATCGTCGCCCACTATCGGATGGTTCCAGCTGATGCTTATTACAAGGATGTCGTGGTGCTTGGGATGAAAAGTGGAAAGTAGAGGGAGGTGGGAGGGAGAGAAGGAAGCTTAGGTCAGTTATGGTCATTTGTGGAGAGGATGAGCAGGCTCAGGGATTTTCATGCTTGATAAAATAATATTTGAGGTGATTCCTTTTAAACAAAATAAAATAAGACGTAAGAGATTTGTATCATTTCAAAAA
>KE504836.1:955300-971939 GCA_000441515.1 Elaeis oleifera
GCCCTTTTAGCCATGAGTCGACTCATGAGGTCGACTCAAAAATATAAACCTGATTTTTTTACAAATATACTTCCAAAAATGTTGAAATTACCTCCAATAGATTACACATCTCTTGTTCTTGCTCTTGATGCTTCCGAATCAGGTCTTGATAAATTACGATTTTGCTTCTGAAATACAATAAGTCTTTTCCAAGCCAAAATCATTAGTAACCCCCTCAAATGCTTTGTAATCATCAAATCAATTCAAGGAACAACACCACATAATGACTGGGAATGGACTTTATCCTACTATTTTTTGTAAAAGATACAAAAATTTACTCATCTGCAGCCAATGTTAGCTATAGCCATCGCATCTCCATTGATCTTTGGCATAATCTTCTTGACCATCCATCTCATGATATCAATCCCCTATTTTGTCTTCTCTTTCAAATTTCAAATAAATCAAGACAAACTCTATATTCATCTTGCCAATTAGAAAAAAGCAAAAAATTTTCATTTTATTTATCTGTTTCAACTTCTCAATATCATCTTGAATAATATATTGTGATGTTTGGGGCCTTCTCCTACTCTTTCATGTTCAAATTTCTCTTATTATGTGTTATGTATTAATGATTTTTCATATTGTTGATAGTTGTTTCCTAAGCATTATAAATTTGATTTCTTTGATATTTTTATCTTTTTTAAAGTACAAGATGAAAATTTATAGATAAATTACAGGAACACCTTTTCAACTTTAACTTAATTTTACTTACATCCCTGTACTTTAAAAAGTGTCAAACCGATCCTTCTAGTTATTGATATATTCCAATATGATCCAGCCGTTTATTTTATTAATAAATTTTTAAATTATAAGATATACATCTCCTTCCTCTTCCCTCCTCCTTCCTCTCCGATTGATCCTCTCCTCTATGGCCGGCATCCTCTTTCTCCTCTTCCTTCCTCCTCTTTTTCTTATTTTTTTCTCACCCATTTCTCCTCCTCCTCATTCTCCTCCTTTCTTCTCCTCCCCTTTCTTCACCCATTCTCCTCTTCTCCTTTCTTCTCCACTTCTCTACCCATTCTCCTCCTCCCTTGTCTCCTCCCCTTCCTTCCCATTAACTTCTCCTCATCATTTTTCTCCAAACCACCCATAAACTATCCCTCTTTATGGTGGCCTCCTCCATTTTCATCTATTTTTGCCTTCTTCATCTTCTTCCTCCCATCCTCTTCTCCTCCCCTTCCTCCTCCTTCACTCTATTCCTTGTCGGTGGCCTCTCTCTCCTCTCATTTTTTTTATTTTTTTCTTCCAAACCAACCCATGAGCCCTATCTCTTAAGATGGCCCCTCTAAATCCGTTCTTTCTCACTAACAAAAAATCTTTTTCTCCCCTTCCTCCTTACTCATTTTCTTCTTCATGATAGCTCCCTCCATTTGCTTTTCTTCTTCATTTATTTTACCTCCTCATCCTCTTTTTCTTCAAACTGTCTATAAGCCATCCCCTTCACGACGATCCTTTCCACTTCCACCTCTTTCCACTAATAACCTTTTTTTCTCTTCTTCATCCCACCTTCTTCTCCTTCTTATCCTTCTTCATCTCCTCTAACCCATTCCTTACCCGCGACCATTCTCCCCCTCCTTCCTCCTCATCTATTTTTCTTCTCATCTTCTTCCTCCTTCAAGTCCATCCATGAATAAAGAATATTTTAATCCATTGAGAGAGAAATTTAACACTATTTATTAATAAAATAATGATTGGACTATATTGAAATATATCGTTAACTAAAAGGGTCAGTTTGACACTTTTTAAATACAAAAAGTGTAAGTAAAATTGAGCTAAAGTTAAAAAATATTTTATAATTTATCTAAAATTTATTTAATACTAAAATTAGAATCTTCTGTTTCGATGGGGTGATGAATTCAAAAGTAATACTCTCAAGTATTTTCTATCTTTACATGGCATAATGCACTAATTTTTTTAGCCCCATACTTCAGAACAAAATGGTATTATCGAAAGAAAATATCATTACAGTGTTGAAATCAGACTTACACTTCTTGCTCATGCATCTCTTCTTTCAAAATTCTGGTTAGAAGCTTTTTCTACCATAGTATATTTAATAAATCGATTGCCTATTGTTTCTCATTCTAAAATTTCATCATATGAGAAGTTTTTTCAAAAATCTCCCAATTATTCCAATTTATGAGCTTTCGATTGCTTATGTTTTCTTTGCTTCGACCTTACAAATCCAATGAACTAAAATTCAATCCATCAAATGTTGTTTCTTAGGATATACCTCTATTCACAAAGGGTATAGATGCCTTAATTTAGTGAAAGAAAAAATTATATATCATATCATATTATTTTTGATGAACTTATTTTCTCTTTTTTGACCACATCACCACCTCTATCAACTTCTCACAACCCCACTTCTACTCCTAACTCTCTTTCTATATAGTTACCTCAACTCTGTGTACCTATCGATACCATTTAGACTACCAATAATCATACATTCTCAGATCATTGTTGGTATAATATGTTAATCTTAAGATTCTTCCATAGCAATAACATCTAATTCAATAACTACACCACATATAAGTTTCTCAATTGAACCATTCCACCACCTAAACACCAGACCACTTCTTACCTTTCTTCCCCTGAATCTTCTTTACCACCAGTACCACCACCCATCACCAAACTCCCCTCTCAGATTAACCAACCAACTAACCATCCACAGCACATCAATCCCATGACCATCCGATCTCAATCTAGTATCTCCAAACATAAAATACTATACCATGCCCGCCACTCTCTCCCCATCGCCCTTATGATGTCCTATCCTATTGAACCAATATGTTATACATAAGAGTCTCAAAAAGTCTGGAGTGGAGACATACCATAGATCTTGAATTTATATCTCTTCAAATTTAGTAAACTTAAATCTTGTCCCTGTTCAATCTAATATGAACATTATCAGCTGCAAGTGGGTGTTTCTAATTAAACATAATTTGGATGGATCCATCGGTAAATATAAAGCTTGTTTGATTGCTAAAGACTTTCCCAACAAACTAAAGTTGATCTTATTGAGATATTCAATCTTGTGGTTAAATATACTATAATTAGAACCATTCTCATAATAGCTTGAACTCACAATTGGTCACTCCATTAACTTGATGTGGAGTATGCTTTTTAATATGATGACCTTCAAAAAATAGTATTTATGTCTCAACCTCTTTGCTATATTAATCTATCAAAATTAACTCATATCTGTCAGATGCACAAATCAATTTATAGGCTCCGTCAAGCTCCTCATTCTTGATATTCAAAGTTTAGCTCAAAATTTATAGAGTTGGAGTTTGTTATTTCACAATCCGATCCTTTACTATTTATATATCATCATGGCAACATTATATTATTTCTTCTTTATGTTGATTATATTATTTTCAATGACAATAATAATATTGCTCTTTGCAAGCTTATTATAGAATTTGTTGATTCATTTAAGATAAAGGATATGGACTTATTATCATACTTTCTTGGCATCTAAGTGGATCGAATAAATAAGAAAATCTTCTTACATCAATCCAAATACATTTTAGACTTGTTACAATGCACTAGCATACTAGGATGCAAATCATGTTTAAATCCTTGCTCTACCAAAAAGTTGAATTATATGGATAGCCCTCCTCTTGATGATCCTTCCTTTTATCGAAGTATTGTTGGAGTTCTCTAATATATATAACCTTGATACGATCAGATATAACTTTCTGAGTCAATTAAGTCTGTCAATTTTATAAAATCCAACGGAGGCCCATATGGTGGTAGTCAAACTCACACTTTGGTTTCTCAAAGGCACTATCACTTTTGAACTTTGGCTACAACCGAGCCTATTAAATTTGGATGCATACTGGATACAGATTGGACCGACGGCTCTATTGATAGATACTCTGCAAATAATTTTTATATTTTCTTAGATCTAATCCTATTTCTTAGAGTGCTAAAATACAAACAACAGTCGCTCGATCTATTGAAGTGGAGTGTCGATGTCTTAACCAAACTACCATTAAGCTACAATGGGTATGTCTCTATTACCTAAATTACATATTTTTCTCTATTCAATTCCTTTAATTTAATGTGCTAATATTTCCGCCATCTCTCTTACCTTCAATCCAATATTCCATACAAGAACCAAACATATTGAGATCGACTATCATTAAGTCCGAGGATTGATAGGTCACAAGCTTTTAGATTCTAAATTTATCTCTTCTACAAATCAAATCATTGGCATCTTAACCAAAGGTTTTCACTCTAATCGTATTCGATATTTGTAATACAAGCTTCATACTCAACCGAATGCTCAGCTTGAGGGGATAATAACATACTATAAATTATGTCAATTCAAAATTTAATTTTTGAATTTTGATTTCAAAATATTATTGTAATTCTTTTCTTATTGTTCTCCTACTTTTTCTCTATTCAAATTCAAATTCAAATTTTGCATTTGAATTGTTGCTGAAATATTTTATTTATTTTCACATATACATGCTATATATATTTAATACATACTTAAAGAAATCTCAAGAAATCAAATGGGGTTTTTTAGTTGTTTAAGAAATGATAACAATGATCCGGAACTCATTATTTGGAAAAATAAAAGCATCACTGACTAAATCCCCATGCTCAGTGATTCTACAATTATCTCCAGAGAAATATATGACTCACATAGTGTATTGGTCGGAGAAGTTAGATATACAACTTCTCAGATGTGGCAGCTATTTCGTCCCAAGAAGTGATATGACCATTCAATTCAAAGCAAAAAAAAAGTGTCTGGAATGAAAATGCACAAAAATGCTAAGATCATAATACAATGAGGCAGAGACCCTTCAACAAAATAAACCAAATGAAACCACACAAACATAGAGAGAGAGAGAGAGACTTCATAGAAAGGCCGCAATCGAAACATTGAACAGATTAACAGCATATCACACGACCTGGTAAAAGAGCATTAGATTAAAGACAACTACAAGCTCACCGTTGACCTACATACATTCTTAAGCAGCAAAGGCTTTCTAGAGTTAAACTGCTCTGGAGAGTTGAAGCTTTGTCATGCAAATGCGTTCTGCCACCAAAGGATGTTTCAACAAAAAGGGTGTCAATAATCATTTTGAAGGTTTCTTTGGAGAGTGGGAAAAATGGAAATCCACATTTTTTATTAGCAGTTGGGAGTTGATTTAGTTAACAGCAAATAAATGAATTCTTAAATCTCTTATTCTTCGATCTAGCTAACGTGTTCTGACAATTTATCGGCGTAGCATGCTTCAACGCACAATGATGCAAGTGATATGGACCGATTAACCAACCTCCCAAGGGTGGCCATTTCCATGTCCATAAAGCTCAGAGCTCATATTTAAGCCTGACAGCCAACACACTGCAGGAGGATTTGCGCCAGAATATAGCTTTCGAGTGATGTTGGTTGCACCAGGACTGTATAAACACCGCACACCCATCACCCTGCCAAGTTTGGTTAGCTAAATGTGGCAGTGAACATATAGATCGATGCCTGATTTATTTCCCCATCGTATAATATCAACATGGATACTGTTAGAGCCGATGTATTAAAAATGACGACCTATAATATACAGCTGAGGTCATGCAAAATAATAAGGATTCATAAAATAGTGAGATCATCTCCTCCTCCTCCTCCTCCTCCTTCTCCTTCTTCTTCTTCAATGGGATGGGGATAAGACGGTACATTCATACAATCTTGATATGAATAGATCAAAAAAATCGAAAAATAAATATCATGAAAAATCGACGGTACAGAGATTACGTCAATCTACAGCACATCCCTCGAGTGCTTCACGGTAAAAAAACCATCCAATTTGCAGTAGTATTAGCCTCCCAATAGACTTGCCTAATACTGATGAAGAAAGCTGCCTAAAATAGTATAGCAATATCTCTTAGAAGCAGATGAGCAGCATCCTTCCTATCCCACATCTGGATCCAACTCACCACCATAGCAGAATTGTCCTTTGTTACAAGTCATCTCTTTTATCAAAGGCCGTCTTTTATGATTTTACTACTGCTGCTGGTGGTTCATTAAGTAAGAAGAGAGGCAAAAACCAAATAAAGGGAGGATGCAAGTCTTCTTGTATTCTCCATAGCTGAAGTGAAGGTGAGAAAACTGGTGATGTTTGTGAACAATGTATTTATTTTTATTAATAAATTATTATACTTTTAGGAACTAGTGGGTGCTTCAATACTTTGATTGGCTAGGAATTCGACTTCTTAATTGATGATATAATCAGAAGTACAAGGGTGGTGAAAAATTTCTTCAATGATTTAACAAAATTTGAAATAAAAAAAAAAGTAATTTAAAGATAAATAAGATAGCAACCAAATTCATGTTAAAACCCCCAAAAATGGTAACGGAGAGAATTAAGTTTCCTTAGCCTTGTGCATGATCTTGAGGGAAGGTGGTTAAATGAAAAATAATAAAAATAAATAAAATTCATGGGGCAAAAATAGAAAAGAAAGCCAGAAAGGAAGACTGATAAAGGAGAAATGGTCCGGAGCTTGCATGATGGGCTGGCCTGCCGGCGGCTCAAACGTGGTCGTTAAGTGGGCTTGGACAGAGGTCGTTCCGGCTCAGATTGTTAGATAATTGGGCCCTCAAATAAGTTTAATTTACCTGGCCCAATTAACAAGTTCTTGTGTTTTACTTCAAATAAACATTTGTCAAACAGAGAACAGCATCCTACACCTAACCTTTGAATATTTTCTCCATATGTCCTTCAATCTCTCACCCTTGCATTCTCTTTGGAGTTTTGATCTCTCTTTCTCTCTCTTCCCTCCAATGTTATGTAGTCATCGGTTTGTTTCTCTTGGATTCTGAGATTGCACTACTTGATGACTCATGCACCAAAACTTTGTGCAAGGTAATCTTGGCACACCAAGGAATGGAAGATGGACAATCATGCACCCGAGTTAGTAGGCCAAATGCAAAGACCACTGATATATTTGATCTGTTAAACAGACCCAATTTAAACTGAATTCAATAGTAGGGGCTGGTGGATCATGTTATTTAGCAGAGAGTGAGGCATGACTCCACATCAAAAGGCCACAAAGTTGTCATTTAGAGTTGATCTTATGCTTCATAATCAGGAAACAAATAGCTCATATTGAAGGCCTTGAAGTGTCAGAAATGCTTTCACTCTGCAAACAATTATTTAGTGCATGAGATTTACTTTCTGAGTTAAATTAATGTATGAGATTTAACATATCTCTGATATGCAACTTGATACACAACAACACAGACTGACAATACGTGAATTATCAAGCTAATTTGATACTGAGGCAAAAAAAATCCCACAAGGTACTAATTTATCATATATAAAGAACCCAATGCAAAATTATTCTTCCTGTGTGATCATTGTCTTTGAAAAGAAATGAGATAAAGATGCCACCTTCCCTTTCTAAGTTCCCTCGAATGCAAGGCTGATCCGGTTGGATTGGTCAATGCCATGGAAGCCTATCGTTTTTGACCGTTGCTTGGCCGATATCAACTCTTACAAGATGATTTGAATGCCTCATCCATGTGGAGCAGTTGAATCCACGCTTGACCTAGCACCATATAGAAGGCTGCAGACTTTTTGGGCAATTAGAAAGCACATATATTTGAGCCTACCAAATTTGAATTGATTCCTCTAAACTCTCCATCTCCTTGATTTGATTCATACATATCAAGTCTTGTCACACCTAGGGGAAAGGACACTGATTGAGAATATTTTCCTAACAAAGCCTGACACTGACTTGTAGCATCCAAACAACTCTCACAAGACAACACATACCACCAACCCAAGCAACTTTTACACGTATATCCCAGTTCCATGCAGTACTGTTCCTAGTCGCAAAAGGATATCCAGACTATTTCTCCTATTTATTTCCATTATGATTTTTGTGCCCTCGAGCATGTGATAATAGACTAATGGCATTTGGCTGCTTGATTACCAAACTACTTTCATAGGAGTACAAACAATAAATGAACTTATGGGAAACTTGCATCCAAAACTATTGGCTAGCATGAGTTTGATATTAGGGATCCATTCTTGAGATGTAAGTTGCTCTATCTTTTTCTTTGTTTGAATAAAAAAAAATATAGTGGTTCAATTTAAAAAAAATTATTTCCTTGATCTCTACTTCTACAACACATCTATATATCCGCGGACGCATTGTGCACGTGAGCACATGTGCCTTAGAGGCACTCTTTTATCTATCTTTCTTTAATTAATATTATTTGGCCAAAGTTATAAATTCCTCAATTAATTTTTTATTAATTAACTAGAAGTGAACCCTCTTAGAATATCATATTCAGAAAAAAAGCACCTGTATCTGATCGATGATGTTTATTATCTTATCATCATGGGCAAAGACAGGCTAATTTCCATATAATGGAAAATAATATTATGTGCACATTTATGTACACTAATTGATGATATACCACCGGTCACACAATGCGTGCGCCAACCTATATCATATCAGCTAATATCAAATTGATTAAGAGAAGTATTGGCTTTTACATACTAATATCGTATTCTTTTATCATTTTGCCACTCAGTATAGCAATGAATTAAATAAATATTCTGGTGGTATTTTAAAAAATTCTCTTAAGAGAACAAAGTAAGGGAATACATCAACAAGTAAAAACTATCTTTCAAATGATAAACCTAATTAACTCTCGACTGGCTTCAGTGCAATCCAGTTATTTTACACCACGGCTGCCTCATTTCCCCTCAGAATGCACCTATTAGCTGGACTCGCAGGCCGTATGCCATACTTAATTTATTTTATGGCTCGCACGTGCATTACATGTGCCAACTTACAGATCTTGCATCAATGTTGTGCTGGCTTGCATGGCCATCACGCTATGTGCATGGCTTCTGGTCCATTTCCTTTTTATTTGTCGGGGAGAGAGAGAGAGAGAGAATCTAGCGTAGTTTGTACAGATATAAGGTGATGTTTGCTGATACATATAGGAGCACCTCTTCCATTGAGCTGGACCAGGTTGGATGGCTCTCCTCACAAAATGGGGTGGAAGGTTCAGTGCAGAGACGGATCATTAGGTGGAGGGATTTAAATCAAGGATGCGTTTGGTTGGTCATTAAAAAATATTTTTTAATTTTAAAAATAAAAATAAAAATAATATTTAATATTTGATAACATCATAAAAAAAATTAAAATCAAAAAATTAAATAATTACTTCATATGCAAAGCAAAATTTTTATTTCTAAAATTTATTTTTTATTTTTTTACTTTCCTACATTTAAAATACCAATCAAAAATAAAGCATCTGAACACTTCTCCCTCATCGAGCTTTTCACCTTCCGAATCTTTTCCTTCCCTTTCCGAACCCTTCTCCCTCATCAAGCTCTTCACCTGCCATCCCAAATATTACTTTTACTTTATAGCAATGTAGTTACCAAACATACTTTTACTTTTTTGTTCTTACTCAATAACAAAATAAAAAAAATAAAAATATTTTAAAAATTAAAATCAAAATCAAAAATATAACAAAATACACCCTAAATTAATGCATGAATAGTAGAGGATCCAACGTTGGTTGGATACTATCACTTTGCAATCCAGCAAGCGGCAAGCCAAATATACGTGCACATCGTATCTATAGACTATATTGCTGAACACCCAACTAAAGAAGGCGAATCTGAGTACACAACTGGATCTAACGTTTAGGGCCACCTGCCGCAGTAGCGGACTCCGCCAGCAGTTTGGAATTTAAGGATGAACCACAAGTTTGAGACAAGTCATATGAAGGAGAAATTTCTATATAGACTTAGTCTATAATAGATGCTGTAGACTAAGCTAATAAACATAAAGATCAGAATCATATTTTAGTTGATGAATAGTTGGGAGTTTAGTTGAGATTGTAATCAATGGGATAACCAATAAAATCAATGGGATAATCAATAAAATGCAATTCAACTCCCAACCATCCATCAACCAAATATGATTTTGATCTTGTTTTATTAACTTAGTCTACAGCATTTATTGTAGACTAAGTTTACACAAGAATTTCTCTATACGAGGTCCGTTGTGGCTGCAGCATTGCTCTTTATTTTTGGATTGGGACTTTGATCTAGGGTGCGATAAATGAAAGAAAATTAATGCTTGATTTATGTCAATCATTATAGCATCGCGGCACCATCAGTACGGTATAGTACCATTATAGCAAGTCATTATATTCCCCTTATCACCAACCTACATCGTCCAAGTTCCATTGTTTCAAGTGTTGGGAAGAAACTTTCTGCAAAGAGGGTTTTATCAAATCAAGAATTATTCTAAATAAAAGTTTTGATAACCTCTAGACTTATCTAAACTATATAATAAAATAAGATTAAAAATTTGACTTACTGAGACCAACTTAGTTGGATTAGCTTATTAATTTATGATGCAAATGAAGAAGAAAATCCAGAAGCATGTGATCACTATTTTAAGATTAATTTTCGATCTTCGTGCTGATATTTATCAAAAATTTTATCTCAAGATACGATCGGGATATTCTCTTTTGGAGCATGATTGTAGAAAGGATTGATAGATCTTCCAAAACTCAGCAAATAAATAAAAGTGGAAGAGTGTTTAAATACTAAAGAGATGAAGTAGGGGAGAGAGAATTGAGAAAACAACATGCTGCTTGCAGTATCTCATGCCGTTCGAACTCGTAGTCTTATATAGACTACAGAAAGATATGAACAAGAGGATGTTTTGATCGATTGACCACAATGAAAAGCAATCAATTAAAGATAGCTGTTTAGTCAAATGGTCAATTGATTGTTACGATAGTGAAGATTTAAAAAAGCATGATAACAAAAGGATAAAAAATTAAATAAATAAATATTTGTACCATCACCCACACGTGCCATGTTGTGCCGCATCGGATAGTGCATGCATGTGTGATGTAAAGCCCACTTCTCTTTTTGATCTAAGCTAAGATGGCAAAGAAAAAATATGAAAACATTTAAAGAAATTATCCCTTTCCGATAGTGGGACTAAACTCATGGCCCAAACTTTGGGAATCTTCGAAGAGAAAAAAAAATTTTGAATTTTCTCTTCAAAACTTTAACACCAATCTGAATTAGTTATTATTAATCAATAAAATGACCTTATATACGGTAAGTCATAGACAAATGTAGTGGATATTTTCTGGTCATTGTACATGAATATTGTCTAATTTTATGGCCCTATAGATATGATTGAATTAGCTGTTATCTAATCAACTTTCTTTTTTTCCTTTTCACTATGTTTCTTAAAGTTATCAGGCTGCACTCCCTTGAGGGATCAAAAAGGTCAGTATGTGATTTCTTGGAGGATTAAAGTAAAGTTTTGCACTATTTGCATGTCATGTGGCATGGAAGCATTGGTGTGATGCATGGGTTGTGGGGGTTGCGGTAGCAAACAACAATTCCCTTGCATGTGGCACATGATGATGGAGCTTTCTTCTGATTGATGTTTGGGTTAAAGCATATTTATTATGATGATCATATATATGAATGTAAAGTAATTTGGTTCATGGAGCATGTGCTTTAATTTAGTAAATTCATCAATGTTCAAAGATGGGGACTAGGTTTAGGACGTAACGAAGTTATAAAGATGCACATCGTGAGGGTTTATCATGCTAGACCATGTGCAAATTTAATTGTAGTAATACTTAGTTGAAGGATATATCATACCAAAATCATGTTGAACTTGAGCTCACTTCAATCCATGTTGTTAAAACTAATCAAACTTTAAGGGTCTGTTATGTCATGCTCTGGCTTTTTCATGTACATCTACGGACATAAGTT
Organism: Elaeis oleifera; assembly: GCA_000441515.1. NCBI lineage: Eukaryota > Viridiplantae > Streptophyta > Magnoliopsida > Arecales > Arecaceae > Elaeis > Elaeis oleifera. The sequence continues at coordinate 967,132 of KE504836.1, forward strand.
CCTCATATATACATATACATATACATATACATATATACATGTACACACATGCATGTACATGCAAAAATGTATGTGTATGTGTTTGTATATATACACACATATACATATATATGTATGTATATACATAGTTGGAATACACACTTTAAATTAAAGATTTAGTAAAAGATTTAATAATTCAATGTTAAAATAAACTCTTATAGATCCAAATGATTAATCATGATATACATCACTGAAAAATCTAAAATCAAAAATCAAATATTTTTGTTACAGTTTAATTAATGCATTAAGCATATATGCATAAAATAATAGTTTTATGATATCAAACTATGTTTTGCTATAATTTAAATATCAAAGTCTAGTGATATTTAACCTATATATGTAAATCAAGATCCATAAAGTTAATTTTAATTAATAAATTATAATAAATTTTAGCATATTATGTATGTATATGTGTGTTTGAGCATGCTGATGCGTATCCAAAATAAGTTATCTACAATGTTATCAAACTTTCTTTTTACCTTTTCACTATTTTCTTAAAGTTGTCAAGCTGCACTCCCTTTAGACATCAAAAAGATTAGCATGTGATTTTCTTGGAGGATTAAAGAGAAGTTTTTGCACTATTTGCATGTCCCGTGGCATGAAGGCATTGGTGTGATGCATGCGTTGTGGGTGTTGTGGTATAAAACAACAATTCTTTCATGGCACATGATGATGGAGCTTTCTTCTGATAGATGTTTGGGTCAAAGCATATTTCTTTATGATCATCATGTGAATGTAAATTAACTTGGTTCATGGAGCATATGCTTTAATTAGTCACCACATTTACCAAAAAAAAAAAAGAATTAGTACATTCATTAATGCTAATTGAAAGATGGAGACGAGGTTTACGACTGGCAGCGAAGTCTTCAAGATACATATCATCAGGGTTTATCATGCAACACCATGCGCAAATTTAGTTGCACCAATACTTGAAGGATATATCACGCCAAAATCATGCTGAACTTGTGCTCACTCCAATCCATGCGGTTAAAACCAACCAAACTTTAAGGGGTCTGCCATGTCATGCTTTGGCTTCCATATACATGTACAAACATAAGTTTCATGGGTATATGTACATGTACATACATACATATACATATACATATGTGTGTATGTGCGCGCGCATATATACGTACATACACATAAAGATATATATATACATGTATATACATAGTTGGAATACACATTTTAAATTAATTGATCATGATCTGCATCAATAAAAAATGTAAAATCAAAAATAGATCATGATCTATAAAGTTAATTTTAATTAAATATATTATAACAAATTTTAGCATATTATGCATGCTTGTACGTGTTTGAGCATGCTGATTGCTGATGCGTGCACGTATACAAATAAGGTACTTATAATGTTAAATTTGAACCTGACCAGAACCATAATTCTTGAAGTCACCACTAAAGCATCCATCACATTTCAACCATACTAGTATGAAGTATCCTCAGCCGACACCTGACCGTTCCATGGTGTCACTATCAAAACGTGAAAAAATGTACATAGTATCATCCTCACCTAAATTAATGGCGCATACGTATAAGGTGGATCCAACCAGCAACAACCAAAATTTGCCGTGCATCAAAATGGCTGCTAAAGAAAGTAATGAGATAGGATATTTATGATAAAATATCATACATAATTTATTTATTAATTTATAAATTATAATACATAGAGTAATTATTATTGAAAGATATACTTTATAAAAAAAAAGGTGTGCATCCATGTTGGAAGGAATATTATGAATTATTGCACTAAATAAAATAATCTCTTAGTTAGTTTGATTTTTCATGATTTTTGATTTACATGATCTTATTATAAATTTTTTTTGAATTATTACACAATATGTAAATTTTTTAATCAAATAATTTTTATAATTTTTTCAATGAAGAAAAATTTTGAATCATTACATTATACGAGAAGATCTCTTAGTTGGTTTGAACTCTATAATTCTTGATTGTATGATTTTGTTGATGAAAAAAATTTAATTATTATACAGAGATACTCTATAATTCTTATCGATAGTATGGATTATTTTGATGATCTAATTTTTTTGACTTCGATAGTTGCATCTCATTTTTTACCGTAGAAAATTTGAAACATAAAATTGGAGGGGATCTCGTTTCTGAGTTTTTGGTGAACCACTGATGGACTACCAGCAACTTCCTACCATCCTTCATAAACCACATCAATGCTGCCCACCTCTCCTTTCACTGCCGGCACACAGTCGATGCCGTTTGAAGCAAGATATATCCTACCAAGTTGGATTTATAAAGGTTGGTCATGGAAAATAATATGACCTTACAACGTCTTTCAAGTCTTTTAAATGCTGCAAGATAAGGACGGAAGAGAAGGAATTACAAACTGCAGGAGAACCGGTGGTTACATTCGCCGTAAATCCGACAGAACTATTCAATGCTTATTAGCTCTACGTTTCAGAGTAGACGCGGTTCCCAGGACTGTTCTCATTAAACTCCCACTTGCTAACATCGATCCTTTCAATACTTTAGCTTCAGAACAAGTTGGTGGGATTAAACTCTCCTTCGGAGGTCATGGATCCACATCCTATAATGTCAAAAAGATACAATAATAGAAGCAACCCGCTGGAAAATGTCAAAATACTTTATCCATGAGAAAAGTATGGCGTTAGTTTCTTCAATCCCACGCAACAACCGCACCTAATGTCAAATGAGAGTAACGTTCCATTGGTTCTCATCACAAATCTCGAAGAGTATTGTTTTAATATATATCTTGATATTTGTCAATCAATTAATTTATCTCTTGTTCCTCTTCCTCTTTTATTTCTTCAATTTTTAAACATAGAATGGGGGTTCAAACTTCTGACGGATCCTGATTTAATTTCCATTAATACTAATTTGGTTTTGTTGAAAGTAATGGGCCTATCACTTGTTTTTTATATTATAGGCTGAATAATTCTATGATTCAAATATCAAAACAAGCTAATATTGACTAAGAACACTAAAAACGTGGTCGATATGATAGCTTAATGCAAGCTCTTCAAAAGAAGTTCTATGAGTTTTACATTTCGTCAATTCATAAAAATTTCAATTACTTCCCACCCGTTGCCGTAATAAGATGATTTTGTCTTAAGCTTTTGACATGCAACTTATGCATTTCTAGGACATTGTTTGTTCTATGGCTTTGTGAACAAGAGAGGGAGAGATTGCAGCATACACCATGTTTTCGAGAAATACAAAAAAATTGCCGGATCTCTTATGCAAGGTCAAGCAAGTTATAATGAAATATGTATATTTAAAGAAATGTTTCATATTTAGACTTGGTTTTGGGGTTTATTTTTGAAAGAATAAAGTAACTATTTATGCACAAACAAGTTTGAGCTTATATAGTCATGCTTTTCTTCATGTAAAAAAAATTTAGGAGGTATTTGGTTCACAACCGGAGTCGAAATCAGAATGGAAATCGGAATGAATTATAATTGAAATCGAAATGGCTAAATCCGAAGCATTGTTTCATGACCAGAGTCGGAATGAAAATACGAATTCTTAGAAAAGAGTAGAGATTGTGTTTTAGGTAGATTGGATCATTTCCATTCTATCCCAAAATCGAAATCTAAATGGAATCAGTTAAATGGTTGGAATAGGAGTCACCCATTCTCATTCCAATTTCAAACCCCAACTCTCCCTAACTAAACATCCCCTTGAGATTCAGACTTTCAATGATGATACTTTTATTATATTTCTCGGTATGTAAAACATAATTATGTATAAATATTATCAATTATGACACTGAATAACAACGAATATCTCTCAGAAAAAAAGCTTGTGATCATATCTCAATCAACCACATCATTCATATAAGTGATCTTCCACTAAAATTTTGGTCAACTATTATAAAATATTGTAAGGAAAAGTAAATATAAATATTAATTTCTCACATGAAGTATTACATGACTAGCATCTATAGCACCAAACAACGAATCATGAGATAACATATGATATATCTATACTAAAATTACAATATTATGACTTTCAAATACTTAATTATGAACTCAATCAAGATCTTTGGGTGTTTAAATTATTATGAATTTGGGTCAAGTTGACAATCTAGATCATAATTTCCATAAAAAAACGTTTCATAGAAAAAAGACAATCAAGACCATAATCGGTCTCCATACATTGTGGGTAGAGGCTGCAATATGGTTTTCTATGCATCATAGTCATTTAATAATATTTGAATGGTCATAATTGACAATATCGGTGTAGAACCAAAATCATTACTAGTATATAAAGGTTGATATAAATGCTTATAAGAATATGAAGCTGTCCTTAAACAACTGTACATTATGTCAAGCTATTATACAACTTCCAACTTCCAACTTCCAACTTGCAACTTAAAACTTTCATCCAACTTCAAACTTTCAAGCCCTGCTATGTATTATTTCATTAGCTTTGATGCTGCTGTCTTCTTCCGTCGTTTTAATGCCGCTGTTGCAGATCAATTGATACTACTTCACTGCAAAACTTACACATATTGTCAGTTCTTCTACACTCTACGGGGATCCTCTGTTTTGATCCATTTTTGGTCTTCTTTATTGTATCCAGTTCCTCATGTTCCGTCTGTTTGTTATCCTTTAGTTGGGCATTCTCCTTATGACCTCTTAGGCTTTTACTTTATGGTTATGTACTAGTCTTCTGCTTTGTATATTAAACTCTATCTTTTATTGAGACAATATAACTGCCCTCTTCTTCTGACCAATATATATATATATATCTGCTGT
>KE504836.1:971959-988536 GCA_000441515.1 Elaeis oleifera
ATATATATATATATATATATATATATATATATATAATATTTGTACCAAAAGAATAATTATAGTATTAGCCCTTTCTTCTTTCTTAATAAATAAAATTTTCATTATATAAAAGTATGAAACAACCTCCGTGACAAAGTAAGGACAGAGACGGGGGCTAACACTGATAATTGCCTAATGGTTCATGGAACATGGACTTTGACCAGATACAATTTTAGATAAAAACGTTTCAACTAAAACCACAGCAATTCTAAACAACTTTTCAAATTTTTAAACACGGAGCCACCCTTTAACTACCGTGTGGGTCACTTGGTGGGACAGGGATTGTACCTTTTGCCTGAAAGAAGGGTTCACCTTCCTTCTCGCAAAGCCACCGTTGGATGATGCAATAATCGCTTTGAGAGCTGTGCAGACTGCATGAAAAAAATTCGTGATGTTTCAGATTCGTGCTCGGTGTGATCCAACGGTTGATGTTACAAAGAACATCCATCATTATTTCGTGCGAAATATACAACCGGAATCTCAGTGGGGCCTGTATCTGGGTACCCTGTGTCTGTAGAAAAAATTATTGTCTGAACCACGTACAGATAGATCAGCACAAATCTGAAAGCATGTGTACGGTGGACAATGCACAATTGAGGATCCGTGAATTACAAGGGTTAATGTGGCGTGTTATCCACCGTGGGATTTGGGTAGTCCATCCGGACGTGCTCCAGGCAATAATTTCTCGTGCGGTGGGGCGTGGAAGTGGGTTCTACAGTGGCAAGTGGACGAACTAAGCTGAGAGTGCCCGTTTCGATCATTTAGGGGAATAGGAATGACGTGGATGGAGGCGCCGACTCCACGACCAACCACTTCCACTCACGGGAAGCGGTCTCCGGGTTCCACCAGCCACGACACCAAATCTCACCACGTCATCTACCTCCCCGGTCTCTTCCCTCCTCTCTCTCGCGCCCCAAGATACGGCGCCACCAAGAACGTTTGACCGTTGACCCAATTCTAAGAAAAGATTATCCCATCTATCTCGTAAAAACTTCCAACATTGCCATCCCCTTCTCGACTCCTCAACACCGACGTCCATAGCTCAAGTGGCACTTGCAGTAATTCCATCATTAATACAGGGTCCTTTTTTCATCAACAAATCGACCAATAAAGCTCGCATTATTTCAGCACCAAAAGGGTAACCAGGCGGTTTAAAAGGCTCTGATAGGGACCTCCATCTCATCCCTCCCTCCGTTTATGGCATGTCTTCATCACCGGCGGATAGATTCGATGCGACGGGAAAAAATAATAGCAGGAAAAGCTGTTAATTAATTCTCCAAGCTCACCTCCAATCTGTCACTCCCGGCTTTCCCGTTGAGTCAACCCCCTCCTCCTTTCTACAACCTAAATTCTCTGCACTTCCCTTCCGGCGACCGGCTAATCCCGGTTCATCCTCACCCCCTCCGGCTGCTAGAAATTATTAGAAATTGTTATTTAAAGAGTCAAAAAAATTTAAATAATGAAAAAAAAATGGTGAGAGTGAAGAGGAGAAGAGAGGCGGTTGGTATCTTCTTTTGAGCATTAATACCGACCTTTTAAGTGGGAGTCGCAGTGGTAAAAGCTAGCCCGTCCCACCTTATTATTCCTTCCATTTTCTTCTTATTTTTTTTATTTTTGAAACCGAGATAGAAGATAATCCGTCCACATCCGGTGCCATGAAGCGAGGCAAGAAGACGAAGGAAGAGGAACACCGGATGACGATGACGCACACAATACCATGGTCCACCACCAGCAGTTGATGCGCCCGCGATCACCGTCCGCTTAGCCGTCATGCCCTCGCCGTTAGCCCCGTTAGTGCTTGTCTTGCTTGCGGCCGGGCTCTTCTCGCCGGCATTAGGGCAGAACCTAACGTCGGCGGGTGATCTCGCGGCGTTATATAGCTTGAGGGCCTCTCTCGGGCTTCGGGCCCGGGACTGGCCCCGCCGGACCGACCCATGCTCGGCCTGGACCGGTGTCGGGTGCCGCGCCGGCCGGGTCGTCTCCTTAAACCTCTCCGGCCTCCGCCGCACCCGGCTTGGCCGCCTCAACCCTCGGTTTGCTGTCGACGGGCTCCAGAACCTCTCCCGGCTCGAGTCCTTCAACGCGACCGGTTCGCCCTCCCCGGTCCCATCCCGGACTGGCTCGGCAGCCGCCTCCCGCCGGGGTTCTCCGTCCTCGACCTTTCCGCCGCCGCCGTCTCCGGCCCCATCCCCAACTCCCTTGGCGGAGCCACCGGCCTGGCCGTGCTGTTCCTCGCCGGCAACGCCATCAATGGGAGCATCCCGCCGACCCTCGGCCAGCTTGGTAACCTCTCGGTCCTCGACCTCTCCCACAACTCGCTCTCCGGCGCCATACCGTCATCCCTCGCCTCCCTCTCCAATCTCTCCTACCTCGACCTTTCCTCCAATTTCCTCACCGGTCCGATCCCGCTCGCTCTCGGCACTCTTCCGAAGCTGAATACTCTGATGCTCTCCAACAACAGGCTCGCCGGATCGGTGCCGGCCCAGCTCGGCGACCTCTCCTCGCTGAAAGCCCTCGATCTCAGCTTCAATTCCCTAGCCGGTGCCCTTCCTGACGATCTCAAGAACCTCAGGAGCCTCCAAATTTGAACTTGGCGACAACTCCCTCTCCGGCCTCCTCGCCAGTAGCCTGTTCTCCGGTCTCTCCCGGCTCCAGTCCGTCACGCTGAGCCACAACAACTTCTCGGGCGCCTTGCCGGACTCGCTGTGGTCATTGTCCGAGCTGCAGGTTCTTGATGTTACCAACAACAACCTCACCGGCACGCTCCCGGACCTCGTGCCTGCCATCGCCAATGCCAATGCCAGTGGTTCTGTGTTCAATCTCTCAAACAATCTTTTTACGGGTCAATTTCTACTAAGTTTGACGTCGTTTTCGCAAGGTTCAGTGTGGTCAATATCTCTGGTAATTACTTCCAAGGTGCATTGCCTGTTGATCATAGCAGCAAAAATGTGTCTTTTGGATTGAATTGCTTCCGAAATGCCTCGAATCAGAGGAGTCCAACTGATTGTGAGGAGTTTTATTTGCAGAGAGGGCTGCCTTATGATGGCCCGGTGACCCCGACACCACCCAGCTCTTCCGGTGGGAAGAGCAACAGAAATTGGAAGTATATTTTGATAGGTGTTTTCGGGGGCTTTTTTTATTGTCATTTTGGTCCTTGTGATTGTGCTGTGCATGATGAAATGTGGAGCCCAGGAAGATAAACGGAGGGAGAGCAGTGGGACTGCAGTCCCTTCTGGAGCACAGCTTTCTGCAGTATCTGTGAATTTGTCAGCCCTGGGGGAGGCCTACACCTATGAGCAGTTGGTTCGGGCGACTGCAGACTTCAGTGACACGAACCTTATCAAACATGGGCACTCAGGGGATCTCTACCATGGTGTTTTGGAGAATGCCATTCCTGTGGTGGTGAAGAGGATCAACATGCGGACAGTCAGGAAGAAGCTTATGCCGTGGAACTGGATTTGTTTGCCAGAGGTTTGCATGAGAGGCTGGTGCCATTCCTGGGGCACTGTTTGGATAATGAGAATGAGAAGCTCCTGGTATACAAATATGTACCTAATGGTGACCTATCGAATGCACTGCATAGGAAGTCTGGGCAGGAAGAAGAAGGACTGCAGTCATTGGATTGGATTACGAGATTGAAGATTGCAATAGGGGTGGCTGAAGCTTTGTGCTATCTGCATCATGAGTGTACCCCACCTCTGGTTCATAGGTATTCCTTCCACTTTGTTGTAATAATAGCAATCATTTTACTCAGGTTATTCTTTTAGATGAACAAGTATCACAAGGTTCGTAGCAACTTGACAAACTTGTCAGTGGTGCATATGATGAAAGTAGCCTTTATTCTGTGACTCCCTTTATCCAGTAGTAACTTGATCATCTCAAAAAACTTATATGCCACAAATGCTAGTTTGCGTACATCAACTAATGCCCAAATGCTATTTTGCTTACATCAATATTTTATTCAATTTATTCTTATCAATGGCGTTTTCTTTTTTTTTTTTGATTGTATAATCTTTTGTGGTTTTATTGGAACACAGATAAATCCAAGAATAGGTGGTTCAAACTTTCTAGACTTTCTTCTGAACTCTTCTTAAATCCTTTCTCAGGGAGTTCTTCTGATTGGATGCTACTTCTTGATATTGGATTCTGACTATTTTGGTGCCCATTGTCTATTATATTTGGGACTTTGATGGTCAGCATATGCATTCTACCTCCTTATAGCTAATAAATTCTCTTTGAGTCTGGACAGATCATATTTTGAGCTCCATTTTTCTCATTTTGAAACCTCAAAAGAGTTTGAGGTCCTTTGGTGCTAATCAAGTGTCCAATACATGGTTTTATTGTGGCTTTGCGATTCTTGCTTTCTAATGCGGTGCATCTTTCAGTTAATTCATCTAATTATGCTGGATCCATTGAATATCTTTGATTTTAGCCTCTGATATCATCCTTTGGCCTTTCACATATGCAGTTCATCCTGTTATCCTGCTAATTGATGGTTTGTATCCACTGGCATGCTTCTGTCTCCTATTAAATTTTAACGCTTCTTGTTTCTTTAGAAACCTATATTTTAGTATCGGCTCTTGACCATTCTTTGCCGACTTGTCCTTTTCCAAGAATGTGTTTGGTCTTGCTTAAGAAAGGTGCTTTTGTAACTTCTCAAGCAAAGAAGTGCTTCTTAGAAAATATAAGTGTTTTGTAACGTATCTGGAAAGTGCTTTACAAGAAGAAAGATATAAAGTGCTTTCAGCAGAAGCTAGATCATCTTGCTCTGGCTTCTCCTTTTGTGAGAACTTTGTAAGAAGCAGAAGCAACACCAAGCACAAATTTTTCTCTCTCTTAACTTCCATAGGTCTATACACTAATATTATGGATGTTGTTGTTGGCATTAGTCACAATAATATTGTACAAATCTTTGTATTTGTTCAGTGTGCCACTCAAAAACTCTATTTGCTCTTATAAATAGTCAACTTTCAGATGTCACCCTGATATTTTTTAATTACATAAACATTTTAGCCCTTAATTATATCGTCTGATGGCAACTAATCTTACCTTTGTTGGTAAAATCTTCTCCATCCTTATAGTTTCTTCAATCTTGAGCTTAGGCTCCATAAATTTATGACATCGTTCTGTTGTCTTGATGTTGGCTTTTATCTCACCTCTTGGTTGAATATCCATGCTTTCTCTTTCTTATCATCAAAAGTTCTACTACTCATGTCATGAAAAAAAGGAAGAATTCTATCTCAATGACCGAGAATGGACAGGAAACTTGTAGCGGTGCAGGAGACTCTTTCGGAAATTGCCTACTATTTATCTTGACAATTTGACTAGAGATATCTTTGGAATCCTCAATGGAAATCAATTTTGGGAATAAATTAGATTTGTTTCATCACTAGGCAATCCAACTCAAAATCTCTTATATATTATGAACTGAATTGTGGATTAAAAGAGCTAGAGAAACACAGAGAGAGTGTGAGAGATCTTCAAATTTAAGAGTTTAGGACATGTCTTCCCTTATGGTCCTGTTTCTTTTTTAAAAAAATATTTTCTATACTTATTGGTATTTGATCATTGAGATTCAAATGAATAATTATGTATGTATGTATGTATGACCAACTGAGGTTCTCATGTGCTTGCAGAGATGTTCAGGCAAGCAGTATCCTTCTTGATGATAAGTTTGAAGTGCGGCTTGGAAGTTTGAGTGAGGTATGCACTCAAGAAGGGGAAGGGCATCAGAATGTCATCACCAGGATATTGAGATTGTCACAGTAAGTGTCTGTTCTGATATTTCTTTGCCGATCAATTTCATACTGTATGTTTCCATTGTGGTATTCCTTAGCTGGTTTATCTTTATATCATTTTGCATCTTCCTAACTGTTTCATTTTATTTTGTATAGCTATTCAGACATTAATTATCCATCATTTGATCATATATTTTCTGATATCCAGCATTCTTAATGCTTTACAGGCTTCCACTAATGTTTTCTCGCATTAACTTATAAACAATTGAGACAAATTGAATAAACAATATTCTATTTCAAGTAATTATAATTCATTCTTGTGGATTGGTTTTATTTATAAGATTGATACTACTGCAATCCAACCTTGTATTTATTGGGTTGAAAAGAATTATTCTCGCACGCTGAAAGATATTTTGTATTTTGACTCTTTAGGTTGCTTTCGCACTAGAATGGTGTGACCACCTGTTTGTACCCAAAAAAAATATTTTTTTGGTTTTTTTTTTTGGTTTGGGTGTTTTGCGTGGGGGGGGGGGGATAGACATTTCTGTGGAAATTTATGAGTATCATCACTCATTCTTGGAGACTTGGACTAGCATGTATCCTGGAAACAACTTGTTGTAAAGACACAGAGTTTTATATAGAAATAGATAGTGTTAATGTTATTGTGTCAGATGAGTGTGAAGTGTGAACAATTAAGCTTGTCCCACAAAGAGAGAGAGAGAGAGAGAGAGTATGTATATCTTGGAGACTTGACTAATATCTCCTGGAAATAATTTGTTGCGATGACTCGGATGTCCAAAAATATATTCTTGATGTTATCATATCAAATGAGTGTGAAGAGTTAAGCTTGTCCCAGAGAGAGAGAGAGAGAGCAATGACACAAACTTGGATATACAACATGATATTGTTCAAGTTATCATATCAAATTGAAAGGTAAGGTATTCATGATGTTGTCATATCCAGTGGGTGTAAAATGTGAAGAATTAAGCTTGTCCCCCATACAGGTGGAGACAGAGAGAGAACAATGACAGAGAGTTGGATACAAAAAGATAATGTTCATGTTATCATATTAAATGTGTAAAGTGTGAAGAATTAAGCTTTTTCTGGAGGGATAGTTATCTCCTAGAAACAACTCGCAATGACACAGAGTTAGATATACAAAAGATATTGTTAATGTTAATGTGTAAAATGTGAACAATTAAGCTGGTCCTTGTCCTAGAGAGAGAAAAATGTCACTTTGGAATATTTGGATCTTGGCTAGAAAGTGTGGTATATTGATTGATACACATAATGAGTATACTTACAAACCACAGGAGATATAATCTTGCAGATAGCTACTTTAGAAATATAAAATCTTGTTATGAAACCTGAAAAGTTTGACCCAATACGTGGTGCTATGATATGCAAGCTCTTAAAGAGATGATGCGAAATCCTCAACAACCTTCAGTGCACTCTGCTTTAGTTGGTATTTCTGGAACTGATTTGCTCATTTTTTGATGTTAGCTTTTTGGCACAATCTTGTCCCACTCGCTTCTAACATCTGTTATAGCTTCTTTACACCTGCACCAGCAAAGGGTTACTTGATCTACAATGCCTTCTGCAAACCTTAAATTATACTTTGTGTTGATGGCTAATATGACATGATTTATGTCGAATTGTCAATATCATGCTAGTTTGATTATATATACTGGAAGTTTTTCTTGGTAATATATGGTGTCAATTGCAAAGTATGCAATGGTGCTGAATATTTTTGCAATTATTATTTGTTGTACATATAACAGTAAGTGGCCTGGCATGTTCTAATAGTGTTTCCTTTTGTCCATGATGTGCAGGACATCTGAACAAGGCATTTCTGGTGCGCAAACTTATCAAAATCCCCTTTTGTTCTTTTTAAGCTTTCATTCAGCTTTTTCTTTTTTTTTTTTGTATCTCTGCAAAAATCAACTGGTCATGTTTGTTCAGGTTCTTCTACTGCAACATGTGCCTATGATGTATATTGTGTGGGAAAGGTATTACTTGAGCTAGTCACCGGTAAGCTCAGCATTAGTGGGTCAAATGATGCAGCAACAAATGAGTGGATCGAGCACACATTGCGTTACATCAGCATTTACGAGAAGGAGCTTGTCACGAAAATTGTGGATCCATCTCTCATTGTGGATGAGGACCACTTGGAGGAAGTCTGGGCAATGAGTATTGTGGCAAAGTCCTGCCTGAACCCAAAACCCTCCAAACGCCCACTCATGAGATACATCCTAAAAGCACTGGAGAACCCTCTGAAGGTGGTAAGGGAGGAGAACAATTCTGGCTCAGCCAGGCTGAGAGCTACTTCCTCAAGGGGCTCTTGGAATGCTGCTTTCTTCGGAAGTTGGCGCCAAAGCTCTGATGTTGGCCCACCGAAGGAGGATCAGGTATTAAAACGTTCAGGTACATCGAGGTCCCAAGGGAGCGGCGGCGATAACTCATTCTCCCACAAGAGAGTATCTAGGGAGATCTTCCCAGAACCGTCCGGGCATGTGACAATGAGGATTGAAGATGTTGGTTTTGGTGATTCTTTATGTAATAATTCTTGGCAGGCTCCCATTCGAGTGCCTGCATGTCGGCATCTGATCTGAAGTCCATTATCCTGCAAGCATCAAGATGGAGTGAGGTTGATGGCTTGCATTGAGAGCAATTCTTTCTCTTTGCATTGGTGTATGAACTTGGTGGGCAAAGAGGTTTCCATGGTGGTGGGCCAGAGTTGGTCTGCAGTTATCTGTGCGCCTATTGTTTGCAGTTTGTTGGTTATACGTGTCCTTTTTCCCTGGAAACATCAAGCTGCAATTTTTTCCTGTGTAATCTATCCTTCATTGATGGTCCTTTCGGGTATCGTAATTTGAATGAATGGCTTTCACATTACATCCTTCTTCCTCCCGCAATCACATGTATTTTTTTTTTATCACTCAACTTTGAACCTTTACTCAGAAATGTGGCCATATGGGTTATTCCGTTACTTACCAAAACATTTACAAGGATGAAAAAGAGGAGAGAGAAAAGGTTCCACAGAGATTTAAACTCAGGTTACTGAATTCAGAGTCCAATGTCCTGACCACTAGACCATGGACATATTTTCCTCAGACATGATTTTGCTGCAGGGCAGGATTTTGAGAAAATGATTAGTCTTGTTTTGGTAATTCGTTTTGCAGAGAACACTTTATGTTGAAAATTCTAGTTCATTTTCTGGAATCTGGCTTCTGATTTTTCTAGAAATAAATGAGAAAATAAAAGCTATTCTTTTCTGCAGCATGACCATTGCCTTTTCCTTTAAATTTTTCTACAAAACGAACAAATGCAAAATCAAAGTTATTTCTTTTCTATTAAGTATAGAACAGTCGTCACCCTTTTCCCTCGGTTGCCTGTTACATTCTTCTTTTGTGTGGACATAATTCCAATCTATGAGCTGCTGCTCCTGTTTTCTTTGGTACCCTAGTGATGTTCCCTGCTTGTAACACCAGAGGATCCTTAAGAACAAGGCAGGGCTGAGCATATCTATAAAAGTTGTTTCACAGAAGATTAGAGGGGTGATCCCAGCACCCATTCCATCTGCATCATTATAATTTTACCATTTGACTAGAAGAAGATCATCCAGAAGGCATGCAACACCTCTTAAAGCAAGGAGAAGAGACTGACTTGTTGCAAAACAAAGTAAAGAGAAGTGCTCGCCGGAGATCATCGGCATCATTTTTTTTAATTAATCATGCACTTTGAGAGAATGCTTCAATTAACTGGGTATCATATGAATGGAGTTACCAAAGAACAACTGGAAATAAGACAGATGTAGCAATTATTTGGCGCAACCATTATCAACTAATAATTTTGCATATTATACACCGGTGGGCAGGGGCTCAATTCCATAGGATTCAATTATGTAGATCATCATTCTCTCACTTCAGCCCTGTTAACTTTATACCCTGATACTGCGAGCACTTGGCTTGGTCTTCTGAGACCTGGACATTGGCCTAGGTAGACTGGTAAGGCAATGGGTGCCAGTTATACCAAACTTTGATGGAAGCAGATGGGTGTAAACATAGTGGCTTTTCTTATTACATTTCAGATTTCAAGCACAAACTCCCATACCAATAATATATTTGGTTCAGGCATTTGCTCATATAATCTCACTAAAAGAGCCATTTTCATTGTTACTGTGATTCACCAATGGCAATCAAATTTCTGCCATTAATAAAGTTGACATATCTTCACTGTTTTATTCAATAACAGAGAATTACAAGAAATTGCATCTCAGCAATGGAGTTACTGCATTGACATCAGAAAACATCGTCTACACTCCAAAGCAACTTGATTAAGTGGTACAAGTGAGACGACGTGATCCAATAACCAGACTTCAAAAGAACTGGCACTAGTCTTAACTGCACCTGTCAAAACTAGCGGCCGAACCTCGCTGAAACAGACTTGGGAACGAGACTGATTGCACTTGAAGATTTCTCTAACTTTGCAATCTCCTCCACGGCCTTCAACACTTGCTCAGAACTAGTTTCCAACACTTGGCCTCCAAATATAATCTCGTCTAAAAGCATATGCATCTGCATAAAGCATACATAATGAAATTCCCAAATACACAAATCAGGATATGTATGTATAGCCTTCATTAGTAACAGAATATAATAAAATATGCTCAACTGCAAATTTCATCATAGAAAATAAGAGCATGGTCCAGTTGAGGAAATTTCAATACGGTAATTCTATAGCCCAGCAAGCCCCAACACCTGCATCGAAGAAAAGAACAACCAAAATTCCTAGCAGAAGAATCTAACGATACACAAAACTATATGTATCCAGAATATGATACACATGTATGGCAGATCACTGTATTCTTCAGTGACCATAAAACCTTTGAATTAGCTTGGCCTGAATGCACAACAGAATATAATACTAAAGTAAACCAAAGAACCAAGTACCTCATTCCCTGACCCATTTCACAACAAAATCATTCACTAGACTTTACGAAAGGACCTAATGTTGACATTGATATTACTGTGACTTTTAGATTCTGACATATCAATGGAGACCTTTAGGCTTTCTTGAGGCCATGAGTTCATTCCATTTGACCCTTTACCAACTTTTGCTTTGTCTTACATTCTTACAGTTGTTAACTGAACTTCAACTTTCACATTAGCCGTGGTATCACTTCTCCCATAGTAATAAAGTTATGCTCATTTTGGTGAGTTGGATCTTAAGTTACGAAAACATTTCAGTGAAATGTTTCTACATATATTCAAGTTTGCTCCCCTTCCTCCCACAACATTAAATTACAGACAACTGAAATGTCATGAAGACTCAATATATGTAACAGTGTACAAGCGACAAGGCCCACAGGTAAGAATCAAGGAATTATATATGACAAATTAGAATCTGTTCACACCACCTTAGCAATGAGAGACACCATTATGCTGGCACTATCAGAAAGTGGATGGTTGTGAAACCATCTTTAGCAATGATAACTTAAAACTGGAAGCAAGTTTATAAGAAGGGCTTCAATGGGAAGTGACTGGGCCTTCTTTGAGAAATGGAGGGTTGGGTGGATGAACTCCCAAAAAAAGAAAAAAAGAAGTCAGTTTTGCTCAAATTCAATTCACTTGTGCATCAAGCCTTAATCAAATAGTTTGGGTTGGTTTTGGTGAATTTTGCTACTAATCCTTATTAATGACTACTTCTAGTATTAGTGCAAGATCTTCCATATTATCTCTTACAAAGCCAATTTGGTCAAATTTTGTTGACACGCACATCATGCCTTATCCAAACTATTTAGGATGGCTTTAGTGAATTCTCATTTGCTTCATTACTATCAATGACTGCTTGCAGCATTCTTGCAAGATCTTCCATACTGTTTCTCACAATGCCAATTTTGCTAAAATTTCATCTACATGCACATAAAGCTGATCCAATTTGTTTGTGTTTACTTGAGTGAATCTTTATTTTTTTAACCTTTCTTATCAATGATGACTTCCAACGCTGCTGCAATATTTTCCATATTCTTGCTTACATATTTCTGATATGTGCTGTCCACCTTTCTGCCTACTAGGCCCTTCGACACATATTGGAACAACTCACCCTATAGCAGTTTCCTCATGTCTCTGCTGCAAGTGCCAATGCCATCCCAATCATTCTTCATCAGTGCAACTCCTATGGCTCCTCTAGCCTATGTATTCCCAACTCTGTCCTTTCTAGATTTACCAAACATACAACTGAACGTTCCCTTTAATGCCATGTGCTTCTTCACTTGAATCCTACTTATTGCCCAACACTTCAATTGAATCCTACTTATTGCCCAACACTTTGAAATGTTCTTAAGGATCAAGATGTCAAGAATTCTCCTATTCCACTCCACTGGAACACCCCAAAAGATCACTTGAGGAATCAAGGTTCCTTTGCCAATGCAACCAATTTGAAAACTTTACAAGCATTACCAACAAACAGACATTTCCCTAATTAGAAACCAATGCATACTCATTGACTTTAGGATTGCAGCTTTCACTTGCCTAACCACGATGAAAGAGAGAAGGTGCTTGACATATGAACATCCTCTCAACACAAACAAAAAGTGGTTGCATTTCTAGCAATAATTATATGTTAGATTCCTCATTTAAGTTGCCATCTAACAAATGGCTTACTGCACACTTTAACTCCAAACAAATGCCAATCAGGTCTTTAAGATATCCATCACTGTCAACTATAAGAATGGATATACAAGCATAGTGAAATCCAAGGTTAAATCACAAGGTCATTTAAAAGTCTTCCTGTAGAAAGTAAGTTTCAGAAACCATGCTTCAAAGATCTACAGCCATGCATGTCGATTGACAAATGATAAATGTCTTTTCTGTGAATTAAGTGGCGGTCAGATATAGAAGATCTTGCTATAAGTTAATGAGTTTATCATTTCACGCTTCGTCTATCAAGAATTATGAAAACCAACCTTGTTTGTCTCCATTGAAGCAAAAAACAATCACCCATTTCCCACGCAGTTTTATTGTATGTTTAGTTATTTAGCATTTTGTGTGTGATAACAGTATCATAAATTATAGAGATAAAAATGAGAATGGGATCATGGATCAAGCATCTTCTATTCCTCATGACTTGTTTAGACATGCTATTTCCTTGTAACCTTGTCAACAATGATGTAAGTATGCTGAATTTAAGATTTCTTTGCCTATCTTTTGTTATGATATTTCTCTATCTTTCTATTTTCCATTTTATATATCTTAAACGATCCAAAAAAAAAATTATGGTGTGCGATGTGATGAATGCATTCCTGGTAGTTTGAGTGAAAAAAATTATAAAAATGAAAATATTCCACAACATCATATGCCTCAAAAACTTAGGCAATAACAAGGATTCAAGAAAACAAGTTAAATGTAACAAAAATAAGAATGCTGAGAAAAATGTGTGGTATATTAGACTTAGGAATTACTACATCAGAGGATCTAATTAAGCTGAAGACAAACAGAGAACTGATTGTGAAGGCGGGCATGCAGGATGAAGATCTGAGGGCAAACCAAAAGGAAAACATACTCCTCTCTTCTTGACAGATTTTGGGAGATGAGTGGAAGAGCTAAGCTAACATGGTTGGAATTGCACTAACAACATAGATAGCCATAAATATGAGCAACTGGAAAATGAGCATTCATAAAGCTGGCCCAAGATACAAAGCTTAATGGTTACAGGTATATATAGTGCTAGTTCATATCATTCTGCCTTTGTAACTCATTTACTGACAAATAATTTAATTCTCCTACTGTTGCTTTCATCTGTTTCCATGTTCCAAGTTTTCTTAAACTTCAGTTAAAAGCCCAATGCACTATATTTAGATAAGCATGCAGAGGCTAAGACAATCCTTTACGGTCATCTAGTCAAATATGTCAACTGGCTACCTACATGAAACAACTAAATTGACAGGCAGAAAATGCTGAGAAAGGTAGCAACAGCCAATAATGCTACCTTGTTGAAATTGAACACAATGTCCAGCTCACATACATTCTTGAAGCATCTGTCCAGTGTCTCAACGAACACTGCAAGCCACACAATTTAATTATATCCAATATCTTCAAAAGAAAGTTAGGTAATATCCTGTAGGAACCTAAAAAACATTCTACATCAGTGCTCAGTCATAAATTACAAGGAATAGTTATAAGATATGGCTTGTTAATGCACAATATGAAAGCAACAAACCATGCACTGCTCGTAGCAGTCCAAGTTCCATGCAAGAGCAAAAGGCACAGGATTGCACGAAACAATCTTCACATAAAAAGCTTTTGACTTACCTTGTATAAGATCAAGCATAGCTAGCTCATTTTCAGCACTATCAAACACAAAAACAAAATACAAAGTGGCAAAATGCTTGTACACCAGCTGAGTACCCTGCAAATAAGATGAGTCAAAGAATATGCGGATATTAGATAAGTGATAACCATTCAAAGGTTTATGACAAAAAGATGGGTTCTTGTACACAAACAGATGCATCAAGGGGTTAATCATCAGCTGAATTCTAGATCAAGTTTCAGCATTGTTTACATCAAATTCTACAAACTTCGATGCAAGATTTTAGAAAAAACTTATTAGGGATGAGTACATTATAGATTGCAACCGATCTATCTCTCCACTTTTTGATCTCAGTATCTTCACTCAGTGGCGATTACATGTTTAAAAAGCTCAAATTAGGATAACTAATTGTGGACACGTAGGGAATGAAATCCCAGAAAGAGAAAATGTAGAACTTAAAACCAAGTGAAAACTTAAGCAATTAGCATGCGACTAATCATCAAAAAAGAAAGCCACTTATTTCTTCGTACTCACTGGAAGACAGCATAGGACATCAAAATCCGCAATAAATAATACAGGCATACCGGGCCAAAAATTGCGTCTGCCTCGACGAAGTTGCTAACGTTGTCTGCTCTCTCGGATAAAACTGCGACGGGATTAGACCGAGATAAGGAACAAAGAAGCCCTAAAACGAATAAAGGTGAGATTTTTACGGAACCATTCGATGGACAAGGGACTCGGGACCTCCATAGACGCTGCGGATCAACTCTTGCTGCTTCTCCGGTGGCTGGGATTTAAATGATAAGAAGAAGAATGAAGGAAACGAGAAGGGAAGGAGGGCAAAAATTAGGGGAAGAAATCTAATGGAAAGGAAAGCCTAGAAGAGGGAAGGAACCTGGAAGTCATAGAACTTGACAAGGCGGGGCTTGCCCTGGGTGTTCATCACTATCACCGCCGAATCATGGCTTCCAGCTGGCGGTCTTCGCGATCGGAGACGGCACCTCCGCTACGTTATGTTCTCCTCTGCCCCGATCGGCGATAGAATGGGGTGGAGGGAATAGAGGGAAGGGTAGAAAAGATGTAAGAACTAGTTTTTAAGAGAAAAGAATATGGTAACAACGAGTAAAAGGGAAGCGCCTGTAGCTCAGTGGATAGAGCGTCTGTTTCCTAAGCAGAAAGTCGAAGGTTCGACCCCTTCCTGGCGCGAAAAGGGTTTACTTTTTGATTTTTGCCTATAGTGGTTTTCTTCCAATATTCATCTTTCCTTCTTGGTGGAAACATTCTTCCCTCCTCACCCTCATTCGCCACAATTATGTTACTTAGAAATTTTTTCTAAAAAATTTTCTTCCTTCATCACCTTCGTTCACAACAATGATGTTACTTAAAATTTTTCTCTAAAAAATTCTTCTGTTTTTAACTTCAAAATTCAATGAAGAGAATAAATTAAAATTAGCTCAAATGAAAGGATAGTCTCTCTCCCTCATCAGAGCTTTGATTGATCTTGTTGCGAAAGATTTTCGATCATGTACGGATACGATTGAATAGATTGAAGACCATCGGAGCGGTGTTCCTGCAAAACAAGTTCCGACCGAAGTTGGCTCCAATGAGGACCCTCCGACGATGAAGTCTGGAATCTGACATAATAGAGAAGAAGGAGAGGAAACTACAAGAGAGCATAGGATATATTAAGCACATGCGAGGCGTACTTGAGAATCTCTTTTTTTATTCTATTTATAGGGAGATTGGTAACGATAAGCCATACAGATTGCGTCACATGTATTGTTGATAGGTGGATTTTTATTGGCGTGTTGCTGGTAGAAAAAGAGATGTGACTTCGATTGAATAGACATGTGGGCGGCGAGTGAGATGGCGGTTATGTGTCTTGACTTAATATGCTTTAACCAAAATCACAAGTGACCCTTCCACTTGCCTTCAAGAGAATTGACTGATGTCCGATGTCCGATACCTTTTCTGATGTCGAAATCTGGAGACTACCAGAGATCCATTATTTAAAGGAATCGGTTAGAGGGGAACCGGCCACCTCATCTGGGTTCGCCAACCCATAGGCTGATGGAGATTGGATTTGGCGGTAGGGGCACAGGCGTCGAAAGATTCACTACAGAATTCTATTCGAAGGGTCAGTACAGTAGGGCCAGCCTTCTCAAAAAAGTAAGTTGTAATAGTAAAGAATTTTTCTTATTGAATTAATCGATCAACTTGCTATCGGACATTTATTTTCGATTTGACATGACACTATTCCAAAAAAAATTTCAACATATTTCATTTTATTATAATTATGAGAATCAATCCTACTACTTTTAGTCCTGTGGTTTACATATTTAAGGAAAAAACCTAGGGCTTATCGCTCAAATTATTGGCCCAGTACTGGATGTCATTTTTCCCTCGTGCAAGATGCCTGATATTTATAACACTTGATAGTTAAGGGTTGAGATACTGTTGGTTAGCAAATTAATGTGACTTGTGAGGTAT
>KE504837.1:25014-49641 GCA_000441515.1 Elaeis oleifera
CACACACACACACACTCACACACACACACACACACACACAGATAGAGAGGTGAGGCCTGTAGGTAACTTTGGGCCATATAAAGAGTTTTCACTCTATCGATGCCCCTAAATTCCTAAACCAAAAGGCAACATGTAATCCCACATCTCCGGTGCATGCCATGAGACTTTATAAGTAGGCTAGCTAGCCCTATCATTAACCATCTCAATACAAATCTGTGAAGAATGTTTTCCATTTTCTCTATGAAATCAAGAAAATACCATAATAAGCTGAATGCCACATATGAATTTGATATGATGGAGCATGTCAAACACAAATTGTTCTAGGAAGGGATTTTCTTTAAAAGCAACCAGAGATTTTGCCTTTTTGTTTTAAAGTAATTTATGGTTCAGGCCTTCAGGGTGAACTCCTAGCCACTTGTTCACTTATAAATTTGCACTTTAGTCTACATGGGTCTATTTATGCACTCGTCTTATGGGGTTCAGCAGCCTATAATAGAATAAAGCCTGAATTATAACGTAATATAGGGTTGCTAAGAATCCTTTGTAAAGTTGGAAGGATGGAAGAAGTCAAGAACTGCTCTTTGGTACAATCTTGAAACGAAAGGAGTGCTGCTAGCTAGGCCATTGAGCCTCTTGTTTGGAGGTTTGAAATCTTGGTTTCAGTCTTAATTTTTCACCAAACCATATGGGTAGTTTTAGCAGTTTCAATGGTTCATCCTAGTTTTGGTGGTTTTGGGTCGTAAAGCAATCTAAATAATGCCAACTAAAAACAAGAAAAAAAAATAATCAAGGAAAATACATGAGGCATCATTTCAAAATAAATATATTGTCTAGAAATTTAGATGCATTTTTTCAATTATTTCACCATAAAACCATTAAACATTGGTTTTAACAATAGATGTTCATAAAATCATATTCCAAGTCTACTAATATGATTAACAATCTAGCATATGATAACAGAAATATCCATAAATTTGAGCTGTAGGACAGCAAAAACCATGTCAAAAAATTTTCAGTTCTATTTGATATCTTTAAAAAATAACAGTGCAGCGCTTCCAGATCTTCTTGAAACTTCAAGAATTTTAGTTAACGTACCAAAAATGCTTGACAACATATACAGAAATGAGGAAATACATAGAACTAGAATAAACAATCCATACATGTATTATATTTGGACCTATAATTTAAAGTTAGTGAATAGTGATAACTGAACTTCAAAGTAGGCCTACTTGCTGATTAGTTCATCCTACACTTCAAAACGCAATTAAAATGCATGAGACTCCCCTTCTTCACATTGATCAACATTTGCCAAGGATTTACACAATAGTTGCTTGTGCTTCATAGTCTCAAAACAGATCACCAACCACTAATTTTGGTACACTTAACTGCTGATTTTATATGAAACTCCCACTGTATGATTTAAATTCAGAAGCCAGAGACTTCCACTAAGATGCCACACCTGCTTCAAAATCTAGCTCACGTACACATATCCTAATGCTTCCACCACTTGTATTTTTTTATTTGCTTACTTTCATTCTGAATAGGTGGATCCTGGGCACTTTCATACCTAGCACCAATTAAATTCATGCTCTCCCACCCACATGCACTCCAATACCCACTCCAAATTCAAGTAATTGATATTGATGCTGTCAGAATGTTTTCTAGAAAAAAGAACACAAACGTGTGCCTAGATATTATCCAAAAAATGAATGGTTTTAAATTTCAGAATATTCTCATATAGATTTAGTCTGTCAACTTCTTGGACAAAGATACCCTTAGCTTAACTCTATAATTAGATTAGGAAGAAATATAATCAGATATCCCATTCTCCCATTTATAGAATAATAGGAAAGAAAATAAAATAAAATTTCATAATACATTAGGAAAGGCAACTCAATTGAATGTCGTAATATATCAGCAAAGAAGATAAGATCAAATACCCCCAGCAAACATAGAAATAAAGAAAGAAGACGCAATTAAATATCATAACATGTTTGGAAAGAAAAATTGAATTGGAAATCCCAATCAATTTGCTATTTGTCTCATATCATTTTATTCTTTTATATATGTATTTATTTTTTCAATTGTCTGCATTCTGTTTGCATAGGAAAAGAACTAAAAATCATAACAATAATTTATAATGATGTCATATTTATTATTTTTGTCTAAAAATACATCCACATGTCTGTTTGTTAGTACAGTCATAAATCAAGTGCTCTCAAATAACATAGCTACATGTAACGACCGAAACATTTGTTTGTGGGGAATCAACTACAAAATGATGATCAAGAATCACAACTACCATCTTATGCTCATCATGGACTAACAGCACATACAAGCAAATTAACCAAAACTCCCTGATAATTGTAAAAATTCAAGCTGTGAGCACCGAAAGACTTGGTTCGCCCATAATTATCCAAAGCAATTTATTTAACCATCCTCTGCTGCAAACCTTGGGTCTTAAGTAAGCATCACATACCATATCAGACTTAATATCATAAGAAAGTTAATTAAAAGGAATGCATTACATTAATTAAAAACAAAGAACAATCCTATAGTAAATGCTTTTTTGTGTACTAGCTTATAAAGGAAGGAAACCAACTCTAGCTGTTAATTCCATGTGCTGTAGCTTTTCATTTTATTACTTTCACATGCTCTTCCACCTTATCAAAAAAGTAATAACATAAATCATAACTCAAAATGGGACAAGAGAAAATTGGAAAAAGAAGCAAGTTTCAAAGTGATAATGTTTGATAATCTATCAATAACAATACTAACTTTTTTTATGACAAAAAATAAAGTTTGATCATTTACCATGTGAGGTATAACGTCGTATTTCTCATCTCTTAATTGAGCAGCCCATACAAGAATAGGAATATTTCATTATATTATTATTATTATTAGTTGCATATTACAAGGAAGCAAAAAAGATAATAAGAAAAATCCTCAACCGTAGTATGGAAAAATATCCCGTAGAAACATCAAAAGCAAATATCCAAAACAAAAAGCAAAGAAAAAAATTTAAGTCCCGCAGATTCTTACAAATACAATGCACAGATAGAATGCTTTGAATTCTTCCTCATATTAATAAAAAACTGGAAGTTCTACTAAATTGTATTTCATAAGAAATCCATAAACTGAAATTAGCAGAGAAAAAACATATCAAACAATTAGAAACTTACCCTTCACTGACCAAGTTCCAGGCCACATCCAGAAGAACAGTTTGTGAAAGTCCTAGTTTGTCAAGAACAGATGAAAGTGGAGCATAAGGGTGCTGCACGTCAAGTTCGAAATCCAGAGTTGTCAGTATCATTTGTTCAGCCTCAATAACTTTCTCACGGTATTGTTCAAACCAGTCCTGCTAAAACAACAAAAAAAATATAAGGAGGTTAACAAGTCGACAGTATGAAAGAGGTGTATGACCCAGCAACAGCAAAAGGAAATAGAACTGCTATAACACCAATTTTATTTAAAGAGGCGTGTACATCGGTTTATTTAAGAGGCATTACACCAATGTCCTAGGCTTGGTTCAAGATTAGGAATTTCCAATTTCTGCATAACATCTAATGAGTGACCAAGCAAAATCCAAAGATGCAGGCCTTTCAGTAGCAGAAAGCTTGACAAATATCTGATATTCAGAAGAATGCTAACCCACTGTATTATATAATGTAATGGTATTTACAATGTTCCTGGACACATATAAGAATCAAATTCGGATGCACATCCAAATATCTGACTCCACAAGAGTGAAAAAGGAGATGCAAGTACATGTAGGATAAATTGTAATTTTCAACTAAATTATATATTATTCATTTAAATACTGTTTGTTTAGATATTGAAAGATATTTTTTGTCAATGTCTTTCAATATACATGTTCCCTATTCAAACTTCCAAATTAACTTAAGAATATAAGAAAAAATAATATTTTGCAAAGTTATTTAATACCTACATCCATGACCAATCTTTAAATAAAAACAAATACTCACTCCTAATATCAAAAAAAAAAAATGGAGGTGAACTTCATTGTTGGAATAGTTCAACTCTCTTCCAATCTTTGAAAGTAGAAACCAAAGAACTTCATAAGTATCCAAGAGTCTCATATGCATCAGACTTGGATACATATCTGACACGGATTTTCGGAGCTGGACGTGATTGTCCAAGTAACACGGTATTTACTTTCTTCAAAGGCAGAACATGACAAGATAAACAGGAAGAATTTTTAGGCAAATGTTACCCAAATACTAAAATTTGCATATCCAAAAGAGAGTTATAACATACACCAGGACGAATACAATTTGTATGAGCAACTTGGCTATTCATGCATGCAATGCCAGCATCTGTTTTAATGAATATTATCCCGAGATCAAACTTCAAGCAAGCTAAGAACCCTTACATTGAACCTCTCTTTCCACGAGCAAATTCGTGGTGTCTCCTTAGGACTCACATACCTGGCTTGCTAGGGCCAAGAAGCTTAGTTATATTTATCACCTTTAAGCTCATAAGCTCCAACCATGTGTCCTACCCAGCACCTATAAGTCATTTCTCCTTGATGAAAATCTTCAGTTCTCTAAACAAAGAAGATTCATTTCTATATTATGTACTTCATTATATGTAAAATATTATGGAGAATGCTCTTTGATCCACAAGTCAAAGTTCGTTAGAATAGTTTGATGCCCTGTATGACAGTATCTGCATTAGAATCTGAGAGGTGTGCCCTTTCCCATGCAACACTAAATCACACATTTCCACATATTGGTAAGTTTCACAAGACAGAGATCTTACATCCACATGTATAGATTTAACAATGACTTTGAGCAACTTCTTTAAGTAGGCATGTGTGTGTGTGACACCATGCATCATTCAGCTATTATCAGAACTTTGATACAAAAACCTGCTCAAATTATCTAAAAAGTTTAGTCAAATCTAAAGATGTCACACAAAGAATATGATGCGGCAAAAAGAAGTCACCATTAAATGAACCAGTAATTATGCAAGAGATAAATAATTTAAAATAGAAGTACTTGTTGACATACCAATGCAAGAATAGAATATAGGTATATCAATACTATCAAACTATGTGCAAATAGGCAGTGGAGTAACTGTGCATTAGATGTCTGAAGCAAGGACTAACTTCTGTTGGATTAAAAAGCTGAAAACTGATATATCTCTTGCTGAGACTACCATAAACATAATATTCCAAAGACAGGGAAAAGATGGAAAAGTTATATATACTGCTTGTGGCAAGTTCAGCAAGAGATTACAGACTGACAATTTCAGATCACTGAACAAGGCCTAATAATGCTTACACTGTGCAGCAAATAAGGAAGAAAGCAAACTCCTGTTTCTGAGAAATTTCACAGGATGCCCGTAGCATGCTGTTCAAAGACAAGGTGTTTCCTCAGACTTTGCAGCTAGGAACAGAGCTGCTGTAGCAATCAACTGCACAAAAGCTGGATTGTTAACAGAAACTAATGCACTGGTAATTTAGAAGCACCACACCCAGTAATCTACAATTAGAAAGAGCAGTTCTTAAGTTGAATCCATGAAATCAATGAAGACTACAGATGTACATGAGATAACTATTCTGGACAATCAGTTACAAGAATGGTACAGAAGCTTCACAGTCATATAATGTAGATCTTCCTACTTTTTTTTAATGAGAAAAGCATTAACTCAGTAGTCAGTAGTCAAGTACAACATCAAATTTTCTCCTTAAGTAACCATAGTTTAACTACTTTTCCTTTTGACTTTGTTACTATTATTTATTACTTTGTAAGCATTTGGACAGCCATATACAATTATCATTCCATGATACACAATATGATAGCACAAGAATTGTGCTCAAAGTCAATTGGAGGTGATAGGATCTCTAAACCTCAAGAACGAGGATGTACCACATAAACAAAGAGAACTATGATAAGAACAGCCATAACAAATGATTGTCCATTTAAATGTGTCTTATAACAAATGATTGTCCATTTAAATGTGTCTTCTTTAGCCCAAAGCCAGCATGCAACTTTCAAAAGCAGATCTTATATTGTCAAATTTCACAAGTATCAGTGCTAAATCATCAACAGACAAATTTTTATAAAAGAGATAATATTAGCTGATTGGTGAGCAAATTGTTTTCCAGATTTCTATTTAGACACAAGACTTGTTTAAAAGAGAATGGCCAAGACATCTCTACTCAAGTAATTCAATCTTGTTGAATTCAATCTAACCAGTTGGTCCAAAACATTCAGGGTCCAATTCATGAATAGTTTAATTGAATCTAGGTCAATTTAATCTGGTTTATCCAACAGACAAGTCCCATTTGGTCAGTCTATGCTGGCTTAATCAAACTAGATCATCTAAAGAATTCTTATTTCATTTTTCTCTTGCACTTTAGGTTAGTTGTCATCTCAACAAATCAGGTCCATTGAACAAGGTATTGACATTTCAAGCGAGACATGACCACAGTATGGTAAAATAAGAAATTAGATTAGATGAGAGGCCTGAGCAGGTAAATCTTCATTCCAAATTTATTCAGAACCTTTCATTGCCAATATGGTCTGATCAGGAAGACCCATAAATAACTCCTCAACATTGGTGGAAAAAGAGTATGGAAATAACCTGACATTTCTCTGCTTCCCATACTTCATAGCAGCTAAGTAGTATCACTGTTCTCATTGACAAATCATATGACCCCAACCACTTGTAGGCAGCCGGTCATCATTCCAGCGGCAAGCAATCCTGACAACCTATTGGGAAGATCTCTGTTCTGTTTTTTGCCTTCTTTGTTCCCAATAACCCTTCTCCTCCTCCATCTTCTATTATTCCTCTGTTCTAGTATCATAAATTGAGATTTGATACGCGAGATGGATGGGAGTGAAAGATGGGTGGGAGTGGCAGAGGGGCATACATGGATGTAGACATGTGGTTGATGGCTTGGGTTAGGTGCACTCCCTTCTAAAGGAAGGCACTAAAAAAACAGAAAGGGCGATTGTCCATAGGGGTTTACAATGCGAGGGTGAGGAAGATAGGAAGAGGCTGGATAAGATAACAATCGAGAAGCCAAGGAACTTAGGAACATTAACAGATGAGGTTATCATTTAATATAAGAGTGTTACAGGCAAATCAAATATTGTGATAAACTACGTGAGGGCATTGGAGCTGAAAAACAGATCAGATGCAAAATATCCATATCCATAAATGTTTTATTTGGCAAATACAAATACATTTGTAGATATTAATTAATACTATAATTTGCATCTATATTTGTAAACAGACTCAGATATGAATCATATATTGACAAATACAGTTATTAATGTCGATATAAATCAGAAAGTTAAATTTATAGATAAAACAAAATCCCAATATTTTTTAATGTATTCTACATATAGAAACCTCAATTTCTTTAGAAATAAACAAATGATCCCATACAAAAAGCAATAAAGATATAATGCGCCCAATGAATCATCAGATTTTTTTGGTGGATCTAATAATTCTGCAAAGTTACACATTTTGAATTCAAAAGCTGATAACCAAGGCTTCAACCCATAAATCAAAGGTGCCAGTGTCACCGTATGGAAACAAGATTAAATCAAAGATATGCTGATGCTGCCACTAACTTGACTTTGGAGTTTATGGCATCCATATGAAACTAAACCAAATCACAAATGGAATCAGATACTGGTTTACCCATAACCATATCAGCTTTTCTGTGATGGATACACATATGAATGGGGACATTAGTCAAATGCTATAATTTGTATCCACATCTAGATAGATTCAGATATGGAAATGGATCTGAATGAATAATATCCACCCCATTTTTTCATCCCTCGAAGGAATGCAGTTTTCTATAAAGGATGCACAATATAGCAACTAATTGCCAAAGTTTTCAAATGATTGGATTTAATAATGCTTCTATATAATTCTAAGATAATGGTAAAATTAAAAAATATTACTCATTGAAAAAACTACTTACATCTAAGGAGGATGAATCAGCATTTTATCATTTAAAACTAAAGATGAAGTCTGTGAAGTTATCAAAATATGACATCAACTATTAAGCTCACAAGATTCTTAAAGATTGTTGAAAAATACAAGGAGGACAATGCAATTCCTTAAGAATATCTTGTAATTCAAGAATTTCTTGACAACAAAGCAAGCATTGAAGGTTATAATCAGGATCACGCATACCACCCCCCAAACCAGCCAATTTGGGGCATACCAAACCATACCTCTTGAAAGGGATGGTACAGGACTTCGCCTCAAAATAAGGGCTGACTACTTGGTTCAGGCCCAAGATGAGCAGTACAACCCTGAATTGAGCTGAACCGTCTAGTTTGGCTCAATTTAGGGTTGTTCAACACTCTCTCCCCTTTTTAATAATTAAAAGGGAGGCATAAAAGGCCTCTCATTCCTTCTCTACCTTTCCTCCTCTTTTCTTCAACTCCAAAAATTGAAAAGCAGGACTAGATTTCATGATTTCAGCCCAAGCCAAAAACAAGTGGCCTTCTCGTTTCCATCTTTCTCTTTTTCCTTTCATGCCAAAAGTAGGCAATAATTGGAGAAATAAGGGGAGATCATGCCAAAATTTTGGATTTTGACATGCTCTCATGATATGATGTAAATCTATGGATGTTATACGCAATATAGTCACAATCATGATTTTGTTAAGCCTATGAATTTTAATTAAAATATATTTTTGGATTATAAACTAATAAAATAAATAAGGATCAAAACGTTTCCATAAAACTGGCAGCATATTTGGGTGTACATGCTGCTCTCTATATTATTTTGGTAGTAATTTAGGTAAGTTTGGGCATGATCATGCACATGAAGATCTAGAGCTAAATTTGAATAAATTTGAAAAATTAAGCGATCTTTTGTGCATACCCACAGGCTGAGAAAACATGCATAGCATCCCTCATAAGATGCTACATTGACCCTAACTAAATTAATTTCTAATATTTATGTTTAAATATCAATTTTAATTAACAATAATATTTAAGTATAAATATATTTCTAATATAAATGTAGTATGTAGTATTCCTGCCAGGCTTTGACATGCATGGATAGGGTCTATTTGAGGCAATGTATTTAAATGGGTACTATCCTTCACATTCTCATGCAACTTATAGGTTGGATTCTGTTGCTGCGATCTTCAGATGGTCATATCCAGCAACTGGGCAAAAATATGCAGAAGCCTACTTTGAATCTTGGAGTACTAACCTAGACCCAGCTTACAATCACAATCCCAATATCTATGAGGGATATCGACACTACAAAATTTTAGATGTCGGCATGTATTTTGTACTTTAAATATAAATCTACTCCATTTATTATATTGTGTTAAATTCATTTATAAATACTTTAATTGTACTTCAATTTCATTTCATGATCACAAAGATGTCAAAACAACAGCAAAATTAAAAAATTAAACAACCAAAACATCAAAATCATAGGTGAAAACCAAAAAAGAGGAAACAAAAATTGAAAATAAAAATTTTAAAAAATGGTATACCAGTCAAGTGATCAATACACAATCCCATACCGTGTCTCGATACAGTACCAAGCTGGTACATCGATAGCCAACTAGTACAGATCATGGTACCAGTTTGATGAACCTTGATTACAAGTTTGGCTATTATTCTGGTACAATATCGGTTCGGTTTCACCAACATAACTGAGGAGAGAGAGTAGGATTGATTCTACCACTTGGTACAAGTCATGACCTTGGCTATGTAAAAGAAGTGAAAAGGTTTGACTATAAGAAGACTTAAAAATTTGAAACAAAAACAGCTCGCATTGATTTAGCCATTAAAATAGCTTTCCAACAAACTTTTGGATAACTCAAAGTGGAGTCCATGTAAAATATTATGGCCAACCTTTTTTCTGAAAGAGCTATCTTTGGAGAGAGAGTAGCATGGGTGCTTTTTCACATACATTATTAAACTTTGGACCCAAGGTCCTAATATCGTTCTTACTTGTTTTGTTAGGAAAGTTAACCAAGAAGTGAACAGATATTTCTCTCTTTTCAACACACCTATGAGCTGAGGAGTTTTTTCTCAATGTCCACATTGGATCAGAAAGCAAAGCAAACAACTAAAAAGAAGGGATACAACAATAACAGCCCACCATGATCAAGGGCGACAATACTGGAAATGCATCAAAAAAGGAATCATGAAGCCACAAGATAGCCATTGCAATCAAAAAATGGATGTGAAATTTTGAGTTCGAGTTAATTATTTAAATGCAAGACATCCATCTGATAAACACTAGTTATTGTGCACTCTTCCTGCACAAACAATTCTATTCCAGATACCTATCCACCAATTTGAGGGCACTCATCAGATACAAATAAATCAAAAAAACTTTGTGATAGTATGAATTGATTGCAATAAGGCTTTGAAACTCACAAATCTATCATGACAAGCATGAGATCTACGAAGAAAGAAGCGGTGGCAGAGCACCATTGCAGTTCCGATTGTAGTCTGAGGCCTGCAATCCAACAGATCCAAAATCCTTCATCCACTGATTTTACATAGAAGATATAATACTACAAGCGACCACAATTCAAACATGTAAATCATTATAAAAAATAAAAAGGATCAGCAGCTTACAGCTCAAGCCTCATTCCAAGGCTCTGAAGATAGGAGCAGTACGAGTATCGCAGGTGCGTTTCAAGAACAGGATCTATTCCATCCTTTCTGGATGGTGAGCACCTCTCGATCTCACCCCTCGACATGAATGCCCCACCCTCTTCCACTTTCGCAGGCATTTCATGCTTGCGAGCCAGAACAGCACCGTCATCACGCCTCCTCGGCTGCATAAAAGAACCATGACTCGTCGACAGGCCATTACTGCCAGTTACTCCATTCCGGTACCGGTTCCCGGCATGCTCATCCCACATGGAGACGTAGGACCTCCTCCTCTTCAAAGGAGGCGGCGCGCCGGCGTAGGCGGCAGCATCGCTAAAGGCGTAATCTTGGTGGTTTCTATAGGAGAAATCCCTGTGAGGATAGTGGGCGAGATTGGGGACGGCGGCGGACCGGTTGAAAGCGGATCGGTGGTCACTGTGGTGGTAGCCGCCGGCGTCGGCGGTGGGGCCGCGGCAAGGTTGTGCGAATGGCATGGTTTGGATCCCAATTCAATTGTTACGAATCCGTGGTGGATTTTTCAACGATACAGAGAGGTGGTTGGCCGGGGGAAGCAAGAATTGAGATCAAAAGTCTTGTT
This sequence comes from Elaeis oleifera, assembly GCA_000441515.1. NCBI lineage: Eukaryota > Viridiplantae > Streptophyta > Magnoliopsida > Arecales > Arecaceae > Elaeis > Elaeis oleifera. Next base: position 36,241 of record KE504837.1, read on the forward strand.
CGATCGAAGGATGATCGAATTGGAGGCCGATTGGTGGAAGGAGAGGTATCAAACGATCGGAATAATGGGGTTTTGGAGAGGAAATGTGGGATCGGGAAAGGAGGAAGGGGGAAGGGGTAGGGGAGGGTGGTGACGGCCGTTGGGTGATGGAAAGGGGAAGGAAGGAGAGGGGGCAGAGAGCGATGGGATAACATCACGTGTTCCACCGTCTTGTGAATTGCGATGCGCAAGCACAGATCACCAAATCATATTATATTTTTTTCAAAAAAATTATTTGTAGATAATAAACCATAAATATAAATTCTCATCGTCCAATTCGGAAAGATATATCTTAAATCTGACATTATATACAGAAATTTAAATGTATACACACACAAATATATGCATACATACATACATATTGTATGTATTAGCCTTTTAGCTTCTATCTTATATTTATACCCATCTAATAGCTCTGCCCATCTATTCTACACATACCACTTATTAACATATATTACCTTTCTACCATATATATATAATCTAATATTTTATTTTTTAGCATTATCAGGAGCTTAATAAAGATATATTAACATACTATAGATAAATATCAAGAGTTTAGCCTTGCAAAATAAGCAATTCTAATCGAACTGTTGTTAGAAGAGTTCAATTGGATAAGAATGAATCTTGTCCAATGTAATTAAAAATAATAGAGCAAATACAATCAAATTAGATATGAGCATGAAGATTGACTTTGAAGAAGATATGGTATTGTTGAGATAAGTTAATCGAACTTCGACTCAAATCAACCGACCTTCGATTTCGATTTTACAGCGGACGACTCTGACTCTATGACGGACAACTCCGACTTTACAACAACCGACTAAACTTCGACTCAAGTCAATCGACCCCGATTTTGACTCGACAATAGCCAACCGATTGAACATATGAATTCGACTAGGCATCGGCTGAACAGATAGTACCGACTCTTCATCAATCAATTGAACAAGCTTCACCGACTTATGGTCAGTTACCGACTAGTGATCGGCTGATGCTGATAAATATCGAACAACTTGGGCTGTCGGTGCAATAAAACTATCAGCCGACTGCCACATCTACTATCGATGTATGATCGGCTGATCCACTCAACACGCCATAACTATCACGAACGGTTACCCGTCGCATATCACGGTGCAATTAATGGAAACTAATGACCCACTACATAATTATGGCCCGATAATTTAGCGCCATAAAATACGGGACCACATCCGACGGTTATAATAATCTCATCTATAAAAAAGGGTAGGTGAACAGCACGAGGCGACTTCGGAGGAGAGCTCTGCTACTCTGAATATCCAAAATACTATTGTTCACCAATTTCTCTCTCTAACTTAAGCATCGAAGGGTCCCCATCGGACACCAATCCGATTTGTGTGGACGCTGTTTTGCAGGTGCTCGTTACCAACGACAGACGATGGAGAGTTGGCCGCAACAGATTGACGTGCTAGGAAGGAGACCCAAGGATCATTTTCGCCATGACAAAAACTAGAACCCAATGCTCGATTGCAACCGGATCGACGAGGCAGTCTTACTGTCGGAAAGAGGTTTCTCCCCCTCCTCCAGTAGCAGAGCCTAGTTCCTCACGTCCCGTGAATACCACGGATGTCCAGATTGCTATACTCGTGCAACAAATGAATGTTCTTACGGAGGCAGTTAAAAGCCTTCGACAACAGCAGACCCAGCAGTAGCAGCAGTCGGCGGAACAACCGGTGGTGCATTCGGTGTCGTCCAGGCATAGCTGCCGCCATCTGCGACGATCACCTTCCCTTCTTCCGAGCGACCGTCTCGGCTTTCCCATCGAGACGAACAACCATACTCATGACGTACCACTCATCGTTCACGATGTTCCCCCTCTCCTTCCCATCTCAACAGCATTAGGAAGGGAAACGACCTCGAACGCCTCCGCTTCTCCTTCAAGCTCATCGGGAGGTTCTACCCCTGGAGTTTTCAGACAACGATAGTTCGATGATTACGATTACAAGTTTTAGAAGATCAATCGCTGACTTGCTCAGCTCCAAGTGAAAGGTCGGAAATCCTCAAATGATTACGACTTCCACACCGCCCAGTTCTTTCTCAGCACATCTTGGACCAACCGATTTTATCTCGATTCAAGATGCCTCAGGTGGAGCCATACGACGGCTCCATCAATTCGATCGATCACCTTGAGAGCTACAAGACTCTCATGACGATCCAGGAGGCAACTGATTCCTTCTTGTGCATCGACTTCCAGGCCACTCTTCGGAAAGCTGCTCAAGCCTGATATTCTAGGCTTCAGTCAGGAAGCATATACTCCTTCGGGTAGTTAGAACATTCTTTCGTGACTTATTTCGGCACCAGTCGAAGGCCGTCACGAACCTCTGACAGTCTCTTCTCGATCAGCAAGGAGAGACTGAGATACTTCGAGATTTCGTGGCTCATTTTAATACGGCCATGCTTGAGGTCAAGGACCTCAATGAAGACATGGCTATATCAGTCATAAAAAGAGATCTGAGGGGATCACGATTTACATATTCTCTGGATAAAACTCTCCCTCGGACTTATACTAAACTTTTGGAGCGTGCATATAAGTATATACGTGCAGACGAAGGAGCTTCTGACCATCACAAAACAGAAGGCAAAGGTCAGAAGAAGAAGAACAAAGAAGGACGGAGCTCCGACCGAATCAAGTCGGCCACCTTCTAACAAGCGAGCTTCGCCCCAATGATCGAGTCCAAGGCCGACTTATGGCAGGTATGACTCCTATACTCCCCTTTCTGCTTTCTTTGCGCAGATCCTCATGAAAATCGAAAGAGAAGAATATTTGCGACACCCTCCGTCGATGAAAGCAACGTCGAGGAGCCACGATCGGAAGAAGTATTGTCGATTCCATCGTGATCACGGTCACGATACCAAACAATGCATTCAACTCAAGGATAAGATAGAGGCTCTGATTCGATGAGGCTACCTCCAAAAGTTTCAGAGAGATCCACCGACTTAACCATTTGTCGATCAACGACCTCAGCCGCAAACTGAGGTCACAAACTAGGGAAGCTATAAATAATCAGCCAACTGCAGGGGTGATCAACATGATCTCTAAATGATCGAACTGGGGGGCAACTTCCGAAGAAGAGTTGGTGAAACGACGATGACTCAACAATATAACAATTTTTTCAGAAGATGTTCGAAAAATTCAAACTTCTCATGATGAGGCTGTTGTTGTTCCAACAATTAGCTAATAAAAGTACAGTGAATATTTTATTCTACTCGACTATGCAATATTGAATTCCAGAATCACAAATTTCAATCAACTATGGAGTCGTAATGAACTAACAGACGGACGATCAATCGACTATATCCCGATTTTATTGAAAAAATCGATGTACAGACCATATCATGGCTTTCATTATAAAAGCTAGAGGATTGACTTCATCTTAGTACAGAACATATTTTGGCTTTCATCGTAAAAGTCAAAGGATCGATTTTATCTCAATATCGACTATATTTCGATTTTCACTGTAAAATCCAAGATATTGACTACTGACTATATTTCGGCTTTCACTGAAAAAGCCAAATTATCGACTATGCCTCGATGCCAAACATATTTTGACTTTCTATTGTAAAATCGATTATGCCGACTTAGTCCTAACTAAGCGGAATGCTATGCCAATACGATCAAGATCGGATTGAAACTATACCGACTTGACCACGGTCAGTTGAAGGATATTCGGCTTGCCACCAATTATCAGATAATCAGACGTACAAATCCGACCAAACATCGGGTACAGGATATTCGACTTACCATCGTTATCCTAACTCCAATCAAGTACGTTAACGCTACAATTAATGGATGATTCTACAAGTCCTACCGAACACTTGAACCATCGATCAATGTTCAGTAGCCACTTTACCTGGCAAATTCGACATTGCACACAAGCAAGATAAACATTTGGACTTAGAAGAAAAATTCTTCTATTCATTGTCAAAAAGAAATTACAAAGTTGGACTGAAGTTAGATTACAGATTTGATTACAAAAAATAAGGAAAGCAAAATACATCGATCAAGCATGGTCAATATTCCATTTTGAGTCGACGCAGCTTCTTCTTCAGTGACCCCATCTGCCAACCTTGAAGGGATGATACTACTTAAGTCAAGATCTGGATACGACTTTCCGACCTCCTTATCTGGCCAATCACATCAACAGCCTGACCCACTCATACAGGAACAGAGAGGGTCTCACCTGGCCAACAGCCCGACCCACTCGTACGAGAACAGAGGGGCTTCAAATTTCATCTACTGTCATTAGCATCCTTGGCTTAGGAACCGATGTCGATGATAAGTCGGATTCCCTTGGTGCAGATGAAGCAGTTGCCCAATTTTTTTCGATCGAAAAGTTCAGTTTCGGATGCTCTCCTTTTCTTGGTAGTATAGTGACAAATATCGCCGCTAGACATTTGACTCCGAAAGTGAAGAAGCCTCCACCTCCAGACCCGACTGGTATTTGTCCACCGGACTCTTCGGCCGACCATCCTGAGAAGAAAAAGTCCTAGCCATCAAGGAAATGAAAACTAGAGGAAGAACTCAAGAAAAGACAGCAACACCTGAAAAAGATGAAAGAACAGTCCTCAGACACTAGGGCGATCTCCTGGCACAGTCCCAGCACCAGAAAAGACAAAATGAAAAGTAAAAGTTGGTTGAGAGAAAGGATCGCTCAACAGCCAGGATTGAAGCAACCGAATCAAGATCGTGTCAGAAGAAGATACGTGGCAACATTTGAACCAACCATCGATCCGACGGTTCGACGCACCTGCACCAGATTAAGCCACGTTACCCTCATCCGTGTGAATGATCATGACCCAACAATATTTGGATACGTGGCAAAAATCTACTTGTCAGAATTATTTCATCTGACGCTGAATCGATTTTTTGAACGACATCTGATACTGATGACTGATACCGAATCGTCCTGTCAATATGACAGTTTAAAGATGACTCTGTGCTTGCCAAAACGACAAAGCAGCCGATCGCCTGTATCCCAGAGAAAGTGGCTGCAGAATCGGAGCTCGATATGACAAAAAATAACTCCCTTCGTCCAACGTGACAAACCACATGATAATATACACGTCGGCTCACCTTGGACTTGAGAGTGGAGAGCAACTGTTGGGGTAAGTCAATCGAACCCTGACTCAAATCAATGGACCTCTGACTCCGACTCTACATTGGACGACTTCGACTCTACAACAAATGACTCCGACTTTACAACAACCAACTAAACTCCGACTCAAGTCAATCGACTCCCGATTTCGACTCGGCAATAGCCGACCGATTGAACATACAAATCTGACTAGACATCGGTTGAACAGATAGTACCGACTCTTCATCAACTAATTGAACAAGTTTTACTGACTTATGGTCAGTTACCGACTAGTAATTGGCTGATGCTGATAAATATCGAACTTGGACTGTCGATGCAACAGAACTATCAACCAACTGCCACATCTACTACCGATGTATGATCGGCTGATCCACTCAACACACCATAACCGTCACGAATGATTATCCACCGCATATCATGGCGTAATTAGTGAAAACTAATGACCCACTATATGATTATGGTCCGATAATTTAGCGTCATAAAATATGGGACCACGTCCGACGGTTACAATAATCTCATCTATAAAAAGAAGGATAAGTGAACAGCACGAGACGACTTCGGAGGAGAGCTCTGCTATTCTGAATATCCAAAATACTACTGTTCACCAACTTTTCTCTCTGATTTAAGCATCGGAGGTCCCCATCGAACACCAATCCGATTTATGTGGATACTGTTTTGTAGGTGCTCGTTATCGACGACAGGCGACGGAGAGTTGGCCGCAACAGATATTATTTGAAAGATTGATTTAAGATATTTTATAGTAAATAAAAGGTGATAAACGATCACTTAAGATATTAGAAAAAATGTAGCTGATAATAAACATCAAGAAACAATATATATTATTTCAATTAGTGATAGAAAAGTTAGATTGAAGTAGATGGTTTGTAGATCTTTATGACTATCAAATATAATGTTTGTTCGTTGTTGGGTGGTCGGAAACTTTTTAGAACCACAAGTATGGGCTATTGTACAGAGACAAAGTTGGAAGATTTGAGTGGAGTATATAGATCTTGGTTGTTTAATATAAAGTTATTGTCCTAATTAGATGTAGTTGACTAGGTTATTCTAAAAGGGAAATGAGGTTGTAGATTGGCTTGAAAAGGGCTAAAGCTTTTTCAAATATTAATGTTTGTTGGCCCTTCTAAGGCAGGAAACTTTTTGGGAAATAAGCATGGGCTACTATATAGATTTTAAGTTGGTAGGATAGAGTGGATTTGACCATGGAGGGTACAAATATGTGGATCTTAATTATTTAGCATAGACAAGTTATTGTTCTAGCTACATCTATCTCACTTGATTACCTAAGAGGATGAATTAGGCTGTGGACTGTTTAAGTAAAAGATGTTCCAATATATAAGGCTTCCGCCACTGTAAGTTTTAGGGAGGCCTCTATGTGGAGAAACTATTTTTATATTTTAAATTTGTGATATCCAAATCATAATAGATCAAAATTACTATTGCATTAAAGTTGTAGGTTAGCTAGCTAAACAAATTTTATTGTACTCTTTTTGTGTATCCTCTTTCTAATTCCGCATCATCTTTCTCATGGGGTTTGTTTGGTTGGGGTACATTAGGTTATGGGATAGTCCGATAATTCATGTAAATCATTTATCTAGAAAATACATATTACCATATTCGGTTGGTGAAAAATTATTCTAAAAATGATATTGAAAAAAATTATTATATTTAATTAGAAGTAGAGTTGATCATGAGTCAAACCTCAAGTCTATACTATATTCATTTTTTAGTCAGGTTTCAAACCAGGCCTAATAAAATTCGATATTTTTCATTCCCAAGCTTAGCATATAATCAACTCTAGTCAGAGATAATCTTACATAAGAATATTGTCAAATTTCGAACAATACATTTGAATAAAAAAATTGAGTAATAATATTTTTCTCATTCTATTTATTAGCCATGTATGGTCCACTAATATAAATACTATTAATATTGGTTATATCAAACATTAAATATATTTACATCAGTTAATAAATATTTTAAATTAATAATATGTATATTTAAAAATATTTGTTATTATAAATAAATTCTAGTATATTTTGGTACATAAATAAATATATTAATTATTAATAAATTATATAGTATAATTAATAAAATATTGATATAAAATAAATGAGGCTATTTGTATCAAGAGATGATATTTTTAGATCATTATCACTTGGTAATCCAAAATGAAAAAACAAATATCATATCTGGTGTAATTTATTTTATCTTCTCTTTCAAGAAAATAAATATGGAATCCATAAGTTATTTTATCATCTCTCATATCCATTTTTTATACCATGTTCTGTCATGGATTTATTTTCCACGCCAGTCTATCTCCAACCAAATGAGCCCTTATATTTTCCTTTCCTTTGCTTGTTTACCTTTTGCTCTTCCATTACTTCCATCTTTTATTAATAAATCAAATTAAATCCCTCTTACATATTTTCTCATAAAAAATGAAGGGGAACAAGCGTTCGTTCTATCTTGGGCTTGTTTGGTACTAATTTTAGTGTTTTATTTATCTACAAATTAGTATACTATCATGTGGAGATTGATATTGGCGACAATATTCGCAAGGAATTTATGCTATTCTTACTTTTGTTTCACTCTTTCGGAAAGTAATAGATCTTTCTAGCCAAAAGTTCCTTAAGTTTTATCTGCAATTTAAGTAATAAAAAAATTTATGACACATATTTGTTTAATCTAGTTTAATTCTTTTCATGGATTTCTGAAAAATAGAAAATAATAGCAATACCAAACAAAACTTCTGATGCGTACAGATAATGAAGAAATTTTATATAAAAGCTGTATAATCAACAAATGATTGATAACCTTATAATTATTAACAAAAAAGAATAATCTAAAAGATGTTTCTAAATCTAAACTAAACCTTATCTAACCTAAATACATGATAAACATGTACTGATGTACATTAGCGATGGTCAAATTCTAAAGGCTAAAAATCTAGGCCAGACTCGGCCCTTCTAGGTCGATAATAATTAAATAAAGAGATGAGAGTTTTTCCAAAACGGTAGCCGGTTGTGGCAGCGACTAGGAAAGTGGTGGGCAATCGTTATCTGGCTGACCTTTTCATTGCCTATGGCTTTGGTTTGGTCACCATCGATGGATGTGGGGGTAGACAAAAAAGCTTTATCTTTTCGGCCCCTATCCAACCCCTTTAGGCCCAGCCAATGGGCCCACACCCCACTCATTTTTTGAATATCATTTATTATTATTAACTATTTATTATTTACTTAATATTTTTATGGCTCTATCCCTGCTCTTGTGATAAGTAAAATTCATTATATTCTTGGCATTACATTTCCTTCTTCCTAATTCCTTATCACCTTTCTTGTACGTTATTCGCTTCCTTTTTGTTTTCTCCTCTAATTCTTATGTTTACAATTTTTACTAACAAATTGAGTTAGTTTTCTTTAAATAAATAATCAAAATATATTTTTTTGCTCTTTGAATGCTATATTTATACACTAGATCAAATATAATAGGAATGATTCGATTTAAATTAGGAATACATCATCCTCATCAAGTAATAGATATTAACCATAGTGTTCTAAGAGAAACAATAATCTAAAGATATTCTAAGGGTAAATACAACCACAAAAATCCAAATTAACAAGATATGTTAAGCTCAACATGTAATTGCCTAAAAATTGATTTTTTTAACACCCGTGGGTTTTATTCAGTCTTCATTGACAGACATGAGGTAACCAACAACTTTGGCATTTTTCTTCTAATAACTCTACCATGTCATTCCATACATCATTTTTAATATTCATATTTAATTTTTTATTAGTAGAAATGAGCAAGGTTGTCAAAAGCGAGTTTCCAACTCGAAACAGAAAGAGCTTTTCAAAAACAAAACATAAAAAGGAACGTAAACGTAAGTTTTTACAAATAAGAGGGAATGATTCATAAAATATATATATTGCATAAAATATAACCATAAAAATATTCCAATGCACTTTATACTCAAAAGAAGAAGTATAATTCTGCAAAATAAAACATATATAGGTTCATCTAAATTCATGACCAACTCTTCGTGAATTAATACAAATCATCAATTATTTTATCATTATCCATAAGTTCCTCAACAACATGCCCATCAACTCCACCATCACCTATTTCATTTTGAACATGAATTTCTTCAGGAATAATTTCAAACCCAGCAGCATTTGATTCATTATTACTAGCATGTCCAAAGTCATCCAAATCTATGTCCAATGGTACCACATCATCATTATCTTCATTGCCTTCCTCTATTTGTAGGATATTTAGGCAATTTTTGTTAAATGGATATACAACATCTTCAGCAATCCATTCATCATTTGAAGAAATTTCGTCAAGTACATTTAAATCAGTACCCAAATCCTTTCTAACTTTCTATCATTTAATTTAAATTATACATCACAAACACTAGATCATTTATTTTTGTTGATGTAAATGGCTTCTTCTCTTTGTATGAACCTAAACATGTGATAAATAAATATAATTAATCAAATGAATAATACTTAAAGGTTAAAATTAAATTATTGAATAACTAAAAAAATAAGTATTGCTTACCATTTCAAATGCACTCCAATTGCGCTCAGTTGGAAGAACTACAAGTCAGTTTTAATATCCGAATGGCAAATCTTTTCAACTCAAGACAATTATCACCATAAGAGTCCCACCACTCTACTAGACTTCTTTATTCTCAATCTAATTGCCCCTCAACATCAAAAAGCCCTTGGCTTTTTAAATGCTTCAAGCTGCATATCTATTTTATCTCTTTCTTCTATATCGGACACTATTTTTTGCAAACATTCATAAAAGAATGTTTCATTGTTGAGTCAGGTTCAAATCCATTTCTATATTGAATTTGAAGATTTAAAAAGAAAGCCACGATATGCAAAGGCCTATGGAGTTGAGCTTTCCATCTATCATCAATGATCTCTAATATTGGCTCATAACTACAGCAACCAATAACAAAGATATATATAAGCTTAATAAGGCTATAAAAAGGATAAAAATTCATAAAACTCATAAACTAATTTAAATCATAAGTAAAATTCAATTTACCTCTTCTTCATATCATTGAAGTTTTCTTTAATCTTTTGCTTTGCAATATCAATAGCTTTATAGATAAAACCCATGGTTGGCTTCTTCTCAGAATCCACTAACCGAAGTGCTTTAATAAGGAGAAGTGTTATCTTTAAACATGTCATGATATCTTTCCAAAATGTAGAATCCAAAATCAGATTTTCAATTTTTTTACCTTCATTTTCTTTTGCAAACCTACTTAATTTCCATTCTTGAGAACTAAACATGTTCATTAATGGACCCCTTTGCTCACCAAGGCATCCCAATGTCAAATATGCAATAGCAAATTGAGTTATTCCATGCCTAATCAAGTCCCTTTCTTTAGTAAATTCCTTCAATGTAGAAATAAGAATGACATTTAAATAAATGTAAGTGGTGATCTTTCTTGCCTTTGGAATTGTCTCTTTATGGATGGTGATCTTCTTCTCAAAGTTCTCTAATATTAAATCAATACAATGACCAACACAATGCATCCAAAATAACCTCTTTCTCTTTTCCATCAACATGTCCCCTATCTTTTGTAATTGGCAGCATTGTCAGTAATGACTTGTACAATATTTCCTCTCCAACATGCTCCACAATATCATCTAACATCTGAAAAAGATTTTTGAAAGTTTTGGGATACCAAATGCATCAATTGAAGATAAAAACATTGATCTCTTTGGACTATTAACCATGAAATTAATAATAGAATATCTTTCTTATCTGTTTAGCTATCAGACATGATACTGCAACCTGTTATTTCCACTCTGTTTTGTATTCCTCAAAATTTAATATTGTACGAGTGACTTCTTACTTCAAATATTTCTCTCTAATCTCATCCAGAGCCAAACTTTGCAACCATTATAAGCATTTGACAAAATCTGAATTTTTGCACAATTAAAAGGAATGGCACTTGCATAAAAGAAGTGAGCAATTTATTGACAATATTCCTCTCTATAATCTTTCTTGAACATTTGATTAAGAGTTGCTTGAGTTTTGTTGGCACCTTTGGTTAAGAAAGTCTCAATTGTTCCTTTCCCTTTACCCTTATTACTAATTTGCTCAACCTCATCACCTGAATCATCTCCAACATCAAGAATTTGCTTCCTCTTTTTTCTTGATTCTTAACTAAGAGAACCAATATATATATTTTGACATCTTCTGGCACTTGTTTGCAAGGTTCTACATCTTTCCTTGTACCAGCCAAATGATTTTTAAACAATAAATTCCTCCCATAATGATTTTAGCACAATACTTGTACTTAACCCTTTTTGAGTTATTATCCACATCAATTCCATGTTGCCAACTCACATCACTTCTATTATCAATAGCATTTTTCTTGAAATATTCTTATTGATGGTAGGAGTTGACATTTTAAAACAAGTAAATACAATGGAAAGCTACAAAATAAAGAAATAATGTGTGCTTAGCTTACATAGTAGAAGTTACCAAGAACTTAGAGCCCAAACCTTATATTCATGCTATCAATTATTTTCACAATAAGAAATAGGGATTAGAAATAGGGCAAACAGGAGTAGACAGTAGTCATATTTATATAAAGCCTAGAGTTCAAAGTTCAAATTTTTTAAAAAAATTCTCATTAGAAGGAAAAAAAAGAGAAGAGAGAATGAAACTCACCTTAACCACTAAAGAGACTAGCAGATGCAAAGCAATAAAGAGAGACAGCCATGGTCCATTGCTACCAGCAGATACGACACAGAGAGAATAAAAAATTAACCCTAGACTTTCGAGAAGAAAAGGATGGCTTTTAGTCTTTGAACCGTCTTTGAATCAAGTTAAAGCAAAAGAAAAGGTATCTGAGACCATTTGGCTACTTATCCTAAAAAAAGATATTTATATTTTAACCCCAGAGTTTTTATTTTGTGCAAATGTTAAAAACGGCCACATAATCATATTTTTATGGTTTTTACCCATAAAAATGAGTTTTTATTATGATTTCACCCCCTTGCATTTTTTATGCATTTTGACACGATTTGGTAAAACAGAGACATAAAAATGGAAGTTTTTATGTTTTAAAATGAGTTTTTAACAACCTTGGAATGAGATTGGACAATTAAGCCAAGTTCATTATTTAAGAGCTTAAGAATGAATTTTTAACACATAAAAAGGATAGATCAATATGAAGAGTTTTACCTTGGTAAAATAGACAACTTAAGGAACTTTGAGGATTTAATTACTAAAGTGATGGAAGAAGATTTCAATTGGACAAAAATAAATTTTGTGCTGTGGAATTGAAGGATAATAGAGCAAAGACAATCACATTTTGCATAAAGATGGTGATTTACTTTGAAGAAGATGTGGTATTGCTTGAAAGATCAATTTTAGATGCTTGATATTGATTAAAAAAAATCTTAAGTGCTCACTTCATAAACTAGAAAAATTAGTTGATGATAAACATTAATGAACAATATCTTATTCAAATAGTGGTACAAAAAGTTACATGGAAAGAGGTGATGTGAAAATATTCAAGCCTGTCAAAAATTAATGTTCTTTGGCGTGACAATTTTTCTTAGAAGTACAAATATGGGTTATTATATTGAGATTATGCTAGACTTCAGTGAATCAATTATAGAGGAGTGTATGTTTGTTTGTATATAATATATGGATCTTGATAGTTTTACATCAACACATCATTGTCCTACTTACATCTGGTTGATTAGATTATCTAGATACGCGACCTAGGTTGTGGATTGGCTAGCTGAGCAAATTCATTATATTTTTTTTATAAATCTTCTCTCTTTCTAATTCCTTATCACCTTCCTCATATATTTTTCGTACCTTTTTTTCTTGTTTATATTTTACTCTTCCATGCTCTTATCCTGTCAGTACGCTACTACTATCTCTCACCTATTTTCAAGGATTGTGGGAATCTGGTTTCTCTTTCTTGCATCCATTTAAAGTGATGGACATCATTTAGTAACCTCTAATCCAGATAGTTTGAAGACAAATCTTAATAGCAATGTGTCATGCTTCCGATCCGAAATTATGAATCGAGGATTATGGCAACCGCCCCATACTCATAGAAATTCTTCCTATAAGCATGCAAGGCATCTTATTATGTTATCCTAAAACAACAGCGGAATAATTAGTCAATAATTTAAATCCAAAACATAACGATCTAAATTTC
>KE504837.1:60517-72284 GCA_000441515.1 Elaeis oleifera
AGCCGATCTGGTATCTAGGGCACACATCTAACATTCACATCATGCCATAAATGAAACCCACTACCAAATAATCGAGATGATCGGTTGCCCCTCGAACTGTCGCTGATGTCGAAGAAAATCATGCACCAGCATCACAACAACCGACCCCTCTACATGAAGGAGGACTCAAGCCTATTTTCAAAAAATCAAGTGAGCATGAGATGGCACCATACAAAATTTCTTCATGATGTTCCGATGATGCCTCTTCCAAAAATAAGAGAGCCCGTGCCTGTAGCGAGGCCCCTGCATCGCCATCACCACCAGCATCGCCATCTCTGCCGACCACAGAGATAAGCATGGATCAGTTCAATGTGCTGATCCAATGAGTATACATCTAGACTGCTGTGATCCAAATGATACGGCGGAACAATGACACATGATGGGAGACGCATCTTGCTCTCACACCTATGCCAACCCTGAAATATATGGCATAGTGCTCGCCACCTACTTGTAACGAAGATAGAGGAATCAATAAAATAGGAAAGAAGATTATAGAAATCCCTTAATTTTTGAATTATTTTTGCCTTTTGATCTATGTTCAAACTTTAAATTTGAATTTTTGGCAGGATTCAAATAAATAAAGGAGGAGACAATTATCAGATTTAGAGAAAGAAACTTTAATTCTTTGCAAGCTCATCTGTAACGTCTCCAATGTATTGGATGAATGTCAGTTTGAGAGCCTCAAGAATAGGAGCTAGCCTTGTATCCAGCCGAAGCTCCTTATTCGCTCTCTCAGACCAAAGAATTATGGGAGGCACTCGTGGTCGACGCTGACCATGCATGGCCAATGGGTCATTTGAGAAGACCTTCAAAAAGTAACAATAATAAATAAAATAGTTTTTGCATGTTTATCAGATATTGGCTAGGGCGACACAGAAGTACCAAGCGACGAAGGTGTCAACTCCATGCCGACCTGCTCTTCAGTAGGTGAAGGCTCCTGTTTTTAAACACGGGTGTCAACTCCATGCCGACCTGCTCTTCGGTAGGTGAAGGCCCTGTTCTTAAACATGGGTGTTAACTTCATGCCGACCTATTTCTAGCAAGTGAAGGCCCCTGTTCTTAAACATGGGTGTCAACTTCATGCTGACCTGCTTTTCAGTAGATGAAGGCCCCTGTTCTTAAACACGAGCATCAGCTTCAAGCCGAACCTCATTCTTAGACGAGGCTGAAGGCCCTTGTTCCTAAATGGGGGTGAATCGAAGCTCTTTCCATAATCAAAAATGCAACCGAACTACTCCATGTTCTTGAACAAAGGGGACAGAGCTGCTCAAGCTCAGCTAGATTTCTTTGTCCCAGTTTCTCTAGTGTGCCCTCTTGCTTCTGGCGCCGAGCCCGGCCAGTTCGAGAATCCTCCCATGGAGGTGCCAAAGTGCCTCCACACACACACACAAAAAAAAAGAAGAAAAGGAGGGGGAAACTTCAATGATTCTCATGATAAAAAAGACTCCCTGACCTCCATTGATTATTTATTTTTTTTTCTTGCAGAACTAGCACCTAAGGTCAAATAAGAAAAGAAGAGAGATAAAAGGAGGGGGTGGCACCAAGGGCCTTCAGCTGGCCTGAAATAGGCCCATAAGCAGTACATCCGAGCTGAAGTAAAAAACAAAGAAAGAAAGGAAGGGGGGACTACCTTATTTCCCCCGCGGGTTAGAAAAGCCACTGAAGAATGAGGAAATGGGCACTTGCTACCTAGGGCCGACACCGTCACCTCCCCCGTGTCTGGCATTTGACAACATCGGCTCCACCTGAGCTCCGACTTCGTCAGAGCAGATGCCTACGAAGTAGGCCAACGCCTCCCGCATGCTTCTCTGACGATTTCAAGGCCAGATCGGTGGTCTCGATTCCTCCCATGCACCCGTGCGCCTCCGGCATCGAGCTCGGCCAAGTCGGTGGCCCCTAGCTCCTCCAGATTTGAGTTCTCTCGTACCTCCAATTGATGATTCCTATCCTTTCGACCTCACCGAATTTGGGCTTTCGAGGCCACGGCCATAAGGTCTTCTCCGCGCATGCCTCCGACCTCATCGAGGTCCAGACTTTTGGGATGTCCCCTCACTCGTGCCTCTCCTCTGTCAGCATCGACCTCATCGAGATCCGAACTTTCGAGCTCTCCCTGCTCACACCTTTGAGTCGATGGTCATGTGGTGGTTGGATCCCGATCCCCAAGCAGGAAAGGAAGGCTTGAATCCTATCTCTGATTTACTGTGGATGAGTCTCTCTGCTCACGCCTCGCCCCATTGGCATCAAGCTCATCGAATCATCTGAGGATCCGAGCTTCTTTGCTCATGGCCCCGGAGCCTTTTTCTATCGAAATTACCTATGGGCCTAACGCTTCCATCGGAGCGGATGACATCCTCCAGTGGTCCACCCTGCAAGCAAGCTCAGCATCCCATGGCACGAAGGATCTTGCTCCTACTTGTCCAGCCAAGGTGGGTCCGGTCAAGATCTCAGACCCCGCATGCGAGTCTGAGGCCTCCTGCATATCGACGCTGCGGCAATCTCTGCTGCCGCTAATCTCGCCACCATCGCCTCTGCACTCGGAGGTGCATGGGACGACGAGAGCTCCAGATCAGATGTAGAAGCAGGGCAAGTGAGGTTGGGCATCATTCACATATTTCTTGGCTCTGAGATCACAGGTGGTTGCCAAACTTTTCCCCGATAGGCCTTCTTACCGCAACATGGTTTATGACATCGAAGGTCAAACCCACTAATTCTAGAGCTAGCAACTGAAAAGACTTCGGAGACAAGTTCTTGTTGAGGATAACGAAGAGCTCGCCTTGTTCCTCATCCACCCTTTGTGGTTTGAGTTCATTAGCTTACTTTTTTTATTTCATATTTTTGGCTTTTTACTGATATAACAGCTGAGATGATGCTGAGACCATTCACGGCAACCTCAAAAGCAATTTCCAAAGTCATTATCAGGATCCAATCAATCTGAGATCCAACCAATTCGAGGTCAAAGCATGCAGATCCGAGATAAAAATCTACAGATCCGAGCTAAAATCTACAGATCCGAGGTAAAAGCATGTCGGTCTGAGATAAATTCGCAAATTCGAGATCCGAGGTGAGATCATGCAGATCCAAGATGCAGACCAATCTGAAGTAAAATAAGTCCAAACTGAGGCAAATAACTGGAGTCAAGCAAATTTAAAAGCTCCCAAACATAGCTCAGATATCTCACGATAAAAAGCTTTCAGACCTTATTTATTATCTTGCATTGTTCTTTTGAACAACAGGTCTTCAAACACTTAAGTCAGAGTTGAGGTCCGTCCAAGGCCACAACGATGATGTGAGATCTATATCATCAGAGAGATAACCTCCTGAAAAAGTAGTCTCAAAGGGTCAACATTACT
Organism: Elaeis oleifera; assembly: GCA_000441515.1. Classification (NCBI taxonomy): domain Eukaryota; kingdom Viridiplantae; phylum Streptophyta; class Magnoliopsida; order Arecales; family Arecaceae; genus Elaeis; species Elaeis oleifera. Next base: position 63,907 of record KE504837.1, read on the forward strand.
AGAAGGCCAATTTGAGCAAGCCAAGGAGAAGCAAACTAGCTAAAATCAGGTAATACCGATCCAATCACCTATGATTTGACTCTAAAGTATGATTTGATTGAAAATCAAAGATCTAGCTAAAGCTGGTCTGACAAGTTCTCTCATCTTTTGTATGCAGATTCGCAGCTCAAGACCTCGGCGACTTAGAGGCGGGCTAACTTATAAGATCCTATCAGAGCTCAAGTCATGCAAGAAGCGGAGGAGACCTTAAAGGACCTCCAAAGGGCTAACTTATAAGATCCTCGATCTACAATTTGACGAGCAAATCTTGGCGACTTAGAGGTGGGGCTAACTTACAAGACCCCATCAGAGTCTAAGTTATGCGAGAAGCGAAGGGAGACCCTAAGAGATCTTCGGAGGGCTAACTTATAAGATCCTCGATCTATAATTTATTGAGCAAATCTTGGCGATTTAGAGGTGGGGCTAACTTATAAGACCCCATCAGAGTTCGAGTCATGCGAGAAGCGGAGGAAACCCTAAGAAATCTCCAGAGGGCTAACTTATAAGATTCTTGATCTACAATTTGATGAGCAAACCTCGGTGACTTAGAGGCAGGGCTAACTTACAAGACCCCATCAGAGCCTGAGTCACGTGAAAAGCGGAGGTAGACCCTAAAGGACCTCCGAAGGGTTAACCGATAAGGACCCTCAACCTATGATATGAGCACGAGAAGTGCACATACTATCTACGAGCACATGCTGCCTCTCACATGAAGACAAGAAGTGTACACGTTGCCTCTCGCATGAAGATGAAAAGTGTACACACTGTCTACGGGCATATGCTGCCTCTCACACGAAGATGAGAAGTGCACACGCTACCATTCATGTTCTAAGCTGAGCACATGCTACCTCTTGTATGAAGATGAGAAGTGCATGCGCTGCTACTCGTGTTCCAAGCTGAGCATATACTGCCTCTCACACGAAGATAAGAAGTGCACAAGATGCTGCTTACAAGATGAGTAGTGCACACGCTGCCTTTCGCACGAAGAAGAATAGAGTATAAGATGCTTATATGAGAAGCAGCACAAGATGCCCTCGTATGAAGAGCAAAATGAACATACCATCGTAAGGCCTTAGATCGGCCTAAGCTCAAAAGATCTTAGATCAGCTCAAAATTCAAGCTTTTCTTTAGCTGCCTCCATAGCCCGTATTAAATAAGGAACATATGCCTTAATGGGATGCGTGGATGGACGTCTCTAGGCTCGAGGCATCATTTGACAGTATTCTTTTCGTCTGATTCTCAAACTCAGGAGTAGGGAGGTAGTGTTACGATTGTATCATGGATGACTCGAATTCATTTTGGAATGTAGATTTGGAGGTGTGCCGAGCCATGTGCTTGCTGTGAAGAGGCATGTCGAGCTATATACTTGCTATGAAGAGCTATATCTATACTGAGATGGGTTATCCTGATATGAGCTAAGCTATTCTAAGCTATATCTATGCTGAGATGAGTTATTCTGATATGAGCTAAGCTATCTCGAGCCTCATTTATGCTGAGAAGAGCTATCCTGAGCCTCATTTATGTTGATAAGAGCTATTTTGAACCTCATTTATGTTAAGTTGAGGTATACTTGATCATTTTCATACCAAGCTGAGGTATTCTATATTTAGTTATCTTCATACTATGGCAACTATCCACACCATGCAGAAAATATCAAAAATAATAAATACCTCCATATAGGAGCATATAAAGGCTAAAATCTCTCCACACTCTTAACTCATGATTGACAGCCTATGCAATTAATAGGTGGGACCCTCATGTACCGTGACGTGACACCACTCACCCAACTCAAGAAGACCAAAAGGTTAGGCACAGTCTTCGAGGATATTCAATGAGGATATCAAATCCTCCACTCAGTATATTGCCAGTAACGACCTCCTCACTCCATGAGAGTGATTAGGGGTTGAAATATCTCATCCGTAATGGCAAGCTCAATAGCTCCGCAATCTCAAGATCTTGCAATCTTCATATAGCTATGTGACCAGCTGCTCGAAAACCTCCTATATAAGCAACCAAAGCTTCGAGGATCAGAGTAAGCCAATTAATCTTTCTCAGAGAACTCGTTGCTGCTTTTTGTTCTCTGAATCTGATTTGAGTATTGGAGGATCCTCATCGGAGTGAAAATCTTCGATTTGGATTTATTTTGTAGGTCACTCCAGTGTCAACATCCCTGCGCAAAGCTCAGTCATCCTCTCTCCGACCTCGATCGAATTGAGCAGCAACACTCATAAAATTGGTTGACAAGAAATTTTAACAAAATAGGCCATGGATTCAAGCTATAAAAGGAAGTTAAGGCACAAATTATTCGAAAGAAAGTGTTACATTAGCAAAGATATGTTGAAAGGGACTCAAAAGGGAGTATTGGCCTAAGAGGTTATTTGATAAATAGGCCGAATCGAGTCATCATCAAAAATTGAGCTATGGAAAAATTGATTAAGTTGCAAAGGTTTGAAATTGGTTTGCATATATAATGTTGCAAGTGAATATAAAATGGTTAATGAAGAGTTTGAGGGAGATTTTGAATTTGAAATTAAATCTCACAATTGTCAAGAGATATAGAATAATGGTGATAACTAATGCAGACATGTGACAAAGATGGGAACTCCGGCATCTCCAGAAAGTTAATGCATAATGTAGAGAAGAGAATATAAAGAACATAAATTACAAAGAACAACCCCAATCTACCAGGAGAAATTAAATAGTGATAATTGACCTTGACATGTGGCGAAGATGGGAACTTGGACATCTCTAGAAGGTTAATGCAAAATATGGAGAGAAGAGTATAAAGAATAGCGAAGATGAGAACTTGGATATCTCCAGAAGGTTAATGCAGAATATGGAGAGAAGAATATAAAGAACATAACTTGTAAAGAACAACACTCTCCTTTATGAACATTTGTAATTGATACATCCAGAATGCTCATCTCTCCGACAGCAGTAATGGATCTTTATTTTGATATCTAGTATTTTCATTTTTTTGCTATTCTTAACTTTTAATAAGGTAGGTATAATTTTAATATCAAAGTCCTTAAAGCTTAATGTATTCGAATCCTAGAACCTTCTCCTCTTAGTTTCAGTGATAACCGATGGCATGCTCACACAATTCTCCAACCCAACCTTAGACTTGGTTTTCCTCTTTCATTTCATTTTGATAAAAAGACAGCAACAAATAGTGATTGCAACTGGCAGCTTGGTATGATGGTATAAGCTAGATGCTTGATGGAATCTCGATGTTGTGACCATAAAGTTAATATTTAAAGGAAGTGTTGGTGGACATTATCGACTCCAAGACATGCATTGAAGGGTTCAAATCAATAAACAAGTTGTATTGTCTAATTGTTGGTTTGATAAGTCATTGGATGTTACTATTACTATGATAATAATAGCGATAACTATGGTGGCATTTCACATTATCAACAAGTTCAACATTGCTTGTATGGAATTCGTAATAAGATATGCTGTTGGAGTCATCACAGACTCTAATTGATTAATAAATTATTTTGATATTTAATACTGATCTATATTAAGTTAGGCTGAGCCGTAGGCTCAACATACTTGAGTTTATCATTTAATGGGTGATCGAAACTATTGCTACAGATTCCTAATTTTGGTTGGAATGGTTGGAGTCTACTGGAAATCACTGACATGGTGAGACCTACAAAATAAGTTCTGATCGAAGTTGGCTCCAATGGAGATCCTCTAATGGTCAAATCGAAAAACTGAAAGAGGAGAGAGATTGCGAGAGGATTTTAGGGGACACCAGTATGCGTACCTAGAGGGTCTCTTTTTTATCTCTATTTATAGGGAGGCAAGAACCATAAGACAAAAAATGATGGGAGACTATTCTGACCTCTTTGTCCATATCACTCATGATTTTCGAATTCATGAAATACAAGGGTTACTATGGTGTGTTACTCACCATGGGATTTGAGTAGTCTACTTAGACATGGTCCAGGCAATAATTTCTTCGGTTTGGACTTTGATGGCAAATATCACCTTATCTGACGAGCAGTTAGCTACTCTAAGGGTTGGTTTGATTTGACACGACCTCACCCGATGTACAACCAATCATTGGAGTGGTATGATCCCATGTGGAATAATATTACTGTTGAAGAAAATATCTCGAGATTCGATCCACAATAAGCCTAGGATGAGGTTCAGGATGACGAACGGAATCCAACGAGCTCAAGTATAGTTCAAACAAAGTCCAGATAGAGGAGATACGTGAAGGAAGGTCGACAGTAGCTGATATGGCCTAGGGCCACCGGAGGGGTCCATGGGCCAGAGCAGGTCGGAGGCAGTGCGGGCCAAACCGGCAGCATGCTGGCACTGGGTTGGCCCCGGCACGCACGCAGGCGGGTCCAGCACGGGCGCACAGATGGCATGCGCACATGCCCGATTTGAATTTGGCACAATCCACGATGGATTGCATGGGATGGCACAGTCCACACATAGCCGCCATGGATCGGAGCAGTCCATAGTCCAAAAGTCACGGTGCATGGCCCTTCTCTATGCGATCCGATGGCTGACAATGCTTGCAGTCGGGAACGGATGGCCCAAATCATTTTGAGGTTGATCAGGAGCTTGGGGACACCTAATTGCGTGAACGAACGGCCACAATTCAAGCCGATCATGATTGGATGGCCAGAATTGATTCTAGGATTTATTTTGGACTCAGTATCCTAAGAAAATATTGTTTTGAGTTTCTGGAGCCTATATAGCTCCGATTGATGAACCGTTTATTGTGTTGGATAGTTGGTGACATCTTGGTCATGTAGAGAGGCTTCTTGAGAGATCTCAGAGAACTTTTGTGAGAATTTTGGGATTTTTTGTTGATAGATCTTTGTATAAGGATTGAGTGATGAGTTTTTCTTATATTTATTTAATTTTTTCTCTCATAGTGAAGCTTGCACACCCCATGGAGGTAGGCTTGAGGCCAATCCATATTATCTTGATTTGTTTATAGTATTTCTCTTTCTTTCTTCTTCTTTCTTCCTCAATAAGTGGTATCACAGCACAACAATTGGTATCAAAGCCTGATTACCATGGATAAGTGGTACCAGATGATCCAAACAGAGGTGGTGTTGATCAAAATTGAAGATAGAAAAACAAGCACAATCAAGGCAACTGATTCGACAAAAAGAGTAATTTCTCTTTGTAGCAAGTGAGGGTGAAGGACGTGATCATCCAACATGGGTTAATCGATACTCTTGTATACAAGAAGAAGCCAGACACTATAGAGGAGAAGATCTGAGAGCGGCTACAAATGCAGACGGTGAGTACCATCTGCTTGTATCCGATGGATGAGGTGGTGATTCATGTACTTGGTGAGACTTTTCTGACGGTACTGTGGTTGAAGCTCGAGGAGTTGTATATTACGAAGTTCCTCACCGACATTCTCTTCCTCTGGAGGTAGTTCTACCAACTACGGATGGACAAGGGACACAGCACATAGGAGTATCTCAGCCACTTTCAAAAGATTTTCATCGATCTTCTCAGTGTTGGTGAGAAGGTTGAGGAGAAGATCAGGATGTTGGTCTTGCTAGCATCATTTTTCTCTTCGTATGAGTCCTTGGTGACTGCTCTTCTAGTAGAAAAGAGTACCTTCAAGATGGACGAGGTCACCACGATATTTCTCTAGAAGGAGATTCTTAGAAGGGAGAACTCAGCTTCAAGCTCAAATGGCGATAGCTCAGTTTTGGTGGTTTTTAAAGGAGCAGATGGCAACAGACGGAGCGACAGAGGATTGCGAGGAGGATGATCCAAGTCCAAGATGAGAGACCCCAGTAAGATCAAGTGCTACCGATGTGATGAGTTGGGGTATCGTGTCAGAGATTGCCCTCAACTTAAGGAGATTATCCTTAACTCAGGAATCAAACAAGGGATACTGTAGCGATGGTCAGTAGTGAATTAGAGGATGATGTCTTAGTAATATCTGATGAGATATCTATTCTTTCCAGCAGTGAATTTTAGATTCTGCATGCACTCATTATGTATGTTGCAGAGAGGAGCTGTTTAACTTCTTAAAAGTAATGAGGATACTATTCATCTGTCGAATGGATCGAGCTATGCCATCAGAAGTATCAGATGGTCAGTTGGAGGATACATGATAGTGTAGTGAAAAGATTGGATGAGGTCCGATACATATCTAATTTCAGACGAAATCTTATCTTACTGAGTAGATTGGATTCAAATGGCTATAGATGGATAGCTGGTGATGGAATCCTGAAGGTTATGCACAATGATAGGATGATATTGAAGGGAAGAAGTTTAGAAAGGACATTACTATCTAGCAGAAAGCCTAGTATGAGGTAGAACTTTAGGAGCCAGGGGAGCCTAGTGCGAGATGGAGCTCTAGGTAAAGGTGGATCAGGGACGAGATGCGAGACTTGAGAGGATGAGAGACGACATTATAGAGTGAAGTTTCTCTTACCGTAGGAGATTTTTGAACAGATCTTTGGTCAGAGTGGACACAGTCCATGATGGAGGTGGGATTGAGCGGCCAGCTCGACTCCCATGTTTGTCCATCCATGAGGCAGAAGATGTACCCCAGGACATGAGGGTGAGACGGCTCACAGACTCTTAGAGATAGATGGGGGCCGAACATCAAGTTGAGATATAGATTGTTGAGAAAATACTTCGAGATTCGATCCATAATAATTTAAAATGAGGTTCAAGACGACGAACGAAATCCAACGAGCCTAAGAACAGCCCAAATGGAGTTCAGATGGAAGAGATACATATGAAGAAAGCTCGATAGCAGTTGGTACGGCCCATGGGCCATTGGAGGGCCCATGAGCCAGTGTAGGCTAGAGGTGGCATGGGCTAGGCCTGACAGCATGTTGGGTCGGCCCAGGCATGTGTGCAGGTGGGCTAGCATCGGTGCGGCCCAGCGCAGGCACGCACGCACCCCATTTGAATTTGGTGCGGTCCACGATGGATCGCATGGGATGGCGCGATCCACGTGGCTGTCGTAGATTGAAGCGGTCCACAGTCCAAAAGTCAAGGTGCACAGGCCTTCTTTACACTATCCAATGACTGACGATGCTTGCGATCATGATTGGATGGCCTAGATCATTTCGAGGTTGATCAAGAGTCTGAGGATGCCTGATTGCATGATTGGATAGCCATAATTGAGCCGATCATGATCGAACGGCTAGAATTAATTCTAAGATTTATTTTAGACTTGGTATCCTAGAAAATACTATTTTATGTTTCTAGAGCCTATATAGCTCCGATTGATGAACCGTTTATTATGTTGGATAGCTGGTAATGTCCTGATTATGTAGAGAGATTTTTTGAGAGATTTTATAAGAATTTTAGAATTTTTTGTTGAAAATCTTTGTACAAAGATTGAGTGATGAGTTTCTCTTATATTTGTTTGATTTTCTCACTCATAGTGAAGCTTGTACGTCTTATGGAGGTAGGCTTGAGGCCAATCCATTTTACCTTGATTTGTTTGTGATATTTTCTCTCTTTCTTCTTTCTTTCTTTCCTAATAAGTGGTATCAGAGCACAATAGTGACCACATGGGCATTGACTCTTCCTAATGTGGGAACCAGCAATAGTTGAAGGAGATGCAATCTGCAGCTAAGGGCGAGGATCAACGAGGGATCCTTTGATCGAAGATGATGTTGGGCTCAGAACTTTTCTTGGATTGATGTCTGATCTTTGAGGGTTACTCTGATGTCAGTGGCTAAGGATCTGGGAGCGAAGCTAAAATCCACAGCCAAAACCTAGATTAGTAGCCGAAGTTAGAGTCGACGGCCAAAGCTAGGGTTGGCAGCTAAAGTCAGGATCGACAGGACTTTCCACCAAGAAGCTCCATTCAGAAGGATCGATCTGAGAGCGAGGATCAGTGAGGTTCGAAGTGAGATCTTTTATTGCTTCATTATGTATTGAATGACCCTTCCGCATAGCTTCTTCATAGTTTTAGGATGACATATCTACCATTGAAATTGTACTCATTTATCTCCAACCAGTATTGTGGTGATGGCCTGGCATACTTTATCAAGGGACATTCCCTAGCATGTGTCTTCGGCATGGGTGATGTACCACCTGTAGCGAAATTCAGTGCAGGGTAAAATGGTAATTTAAATTTTTCAAAATCATTATTTTACAGCGAAAATTATTAATTAATATAATTAATTAATATAAATTTACCCTACACTAGGATCTAAATATAATATATAGCATGCATGCATTTAAATTTGAAATTCGAATTTGAACAGTAAACTCTTTACTGTAATATGTTCAGAACATAATACCTTCGTGCGGGTAGTAGATCGCCGCAATCTGATCATCGTCGGGAGAGTCTGATCATCACGATGTAGCCACAC
>KE504837.1:73555-87219 GCA_000441515.1 Elaeis oleifera
CTATATTCTATCGGAGCAATCTTGACAGCAGAATAGCTCCGGAGTCGGTCACGTTCAGTGCAGATGTACCCTTACATCTCACCTGTATGCCATACTAGTGTCTCCACACTCTTTGATTAAGAGGACAACCAACTTATATGGCCTACAACGACCTATGCTTGATAAACGTTGTCGTCCTTGGTAACAATGTATCATTTGGTCGCGAACAGATTTAAGGACTAAACGATAAATCCTCCTTTGTCGAGTCTAAATAGTCCTAAGGACTTCACCACAACATAGGAGTTCATTAGAAGATGAAATATTTTATGATGAAATAATGTCAAAATAATTTTTATTAATTCATAATTCATGTACATATACAAAAATGAGCACAACCGTCAACAGACTGACGATTGGCTTTGAGACACTATTCCCAACACCACCCCCCAACATATACCCCCGTCCTCTCAAGTTCGGATCATGGAGGATTTGGATGAAGGGGGAACGTTGATCCATGGCAGTCGAAGACATACCTCAGTCCCAATTGAAGGGACATATCCGCACCTTTTTGAAGAAAGGAAGGGTCACATTAGGGATTAATCATGATCGAGAAAGTGGGACAGTTTTATGGGATTCAAAGGTCAACATGCTTCATTTCAGGTGTAACCCATAAATGAGCCATCTATCGGCTTCTATCAGCCAATGAGGGTGTGTCAAATATCGATCATCCGACAGTCATGGAGATTCGGTATCCGGATCATACAGGCCTTTCTGTGCCCACAAAAAGGATGCCACACTTTCTTCCTTGCTTCTCTTATGCTTCTAGAGTTTTTTCTTTCTCCTTGACCAGGCTTCTAACTTCCTTCAAGCTTTTTAAGAAGCTTCCCCCTCCAATCGTCTCCTTCAGTTTCCTCGAATTGCCAGTGACCTCCTCTAATGACTTCTCCTTGTCATCTGTTCTCGTCTCCTGCACCATCATAGGTGGGTTTCCTTGTTTCCTACCGATTTTTCAGTTTCTCCCCTTTTTTGGTTCTCCGTCAGCTTTCCTTGTCCCTTTCTTTATTTCCTTCATTCCTTCTTCTCCCTTTTTTCTCTCCTTTTACCCTTCAATGGTAGGTTCTGAGGGTTTTAATGACAGTTGGTCTTTCGGATCCTCCTTTTCTTTGGGGGGAAATCCGGTCGGTTCCAGTGTCAAGCATGAGGAGGGCCACCTTTCGTGCTTGACACCATTGGGTCTATGTTGGACTTAGAAGATCTGAGTTTGATATGGGCCCAGTATGGGATTTCATCTTCGTATGAATTGGAGTCTTCAGGATCCAGTGGTAGAATCAACGATCCTCCCCTGATAAGATTGATCTGTATGAAGAAAGTATTCAAGACTAGTCTTAGATTGTCTATTCATCCCTTTATTATGGAAATTTTTATTTTTTAACATCTTCCTTTGTTCTGTCATCCCAAATTTCTTCCGCTTCATCATCGACTTCATCACCATCTGTATTTTGGTCGAAGTCCAACCATCGATTCTTCTTTTTCGATCCTTTTATATGATAAAGAAATGTACTAAAGATTGGTGGTATATCTCTTCTCCTAGGGGGTCCTTGCTTTGATAAAGAGAGCCCCTTCTTTAGTTCATGAGTGAAAGGACCGATTTTTAGTTATTTCGGGCCCTTTCATCATGAGTCTTAGGTTTTTCTAGTGGGGTCAATCGAGAGATTCTATTTTTCATATGGGGAGAGAGGATATAGAATGCTTCAAAATTTTATGAGAGTATAAGATTTCTGCTCTAAAAGAATTACTGTCAGAGCAGATTCATTTTCTTATTGGTCTCAATTCGACCAACCCCAGAGGTCAGTCCAGTTGCCTTATAATGTCCACCTTCTTTTTCTCTCTCACTTTTTTTTAACTTATTCTGGCTTATTACATACATAAGGCCCGAAGACCTTGAGGTGCTAAGGAAGAAGAATGACCAAAAAAAGAAAAGCTTCTTCATCAGCCGCTGTCGGGGCCCAGTAGAAGCCAAGGCCCTCTGAAGTTGATCAAGGAGAGGCACTCCCTCTGGCTTCCTCCACTTGGGTGGAAGCTATATCGGCTCCCTTGATTTGATCTTGCCCTCCAATGCCGGTTGCTCTCCCTACCCCTTGAGTCAAGGGGACTTCTGTTTGGGCCAATCAATCGAGTCCAGACTCTATCGAAGTACCTATCGGGCAGAGGGAGGGTGCACCCTCATTTTTTACTGATGTGACCCTCGAGGATTGGAAGATCACTCATCGCATAATCGAGGGGATGCTCATCAATGCCGATCTAGACAAGATTGAGGAGCTAAGTATTGGGTGATGATAGGGGAGGTTGTGACCTCCTTCGTTCAGGTGAATCCATTTTCTTCTCTTTTGTTTTAACTCCTTTCTTCTCTTTTTTCATCCTCAGTGGTTGAGTCTTCCCTTTCTTGGATATAGCTGGGCCATCACGTCACTGCCTTCATCAACTTATTGAGGATCACTGAGTTGGAGGTTGTCGAGATGGAGAAGAAGGTGGAGGTTGCCATAGTCAAAGTTCGGGCCAAGGTCGAAGCCACCGAAGTTGAAGCCAAGTGCCTGAAAGAGGTGCTGGATAAGACTGAAGCTGCCAAGGTGAAGGTCGAGTCCAATCTGACCTTGGAGAAAAGAGGCGGCCTAAGCCCAGACCAAGGCTGGGGAGGTCGAGAAGAAGGCGGAGAGCCAGATCATTAGGGCTGAGTGTCTGGCAGTCGAAGCCTTCTGGGAGTTGGAGGAATTCTTTCGGATAAAGGTAGAATTCGACCATGAAGCCTATGGCACCAGATAGGATGACTGCTATAGAAAGATCGTGGCATGCTTCCCGAACCTCGACCTAGCCTTCTTAGATGAGGAGGAAGGAGAAGAAGGAGAAAAAGAAGGAGCCATGAGAGATCTGGCCCCTGATCTTACTTCTGCTGGAGAACGATCACAGTCCGATCCAGCACTTAGGGGCGTGCCAGCATCTACTCCGAAGCTTCTTTCCATCACAGCCCGTCGAAGCTTCCCCACGTTCCTCCATCGATCCTTAGGCTGAGGTCGTAGAGACTTAAATTTTGTAACTTTTCTTTATTTTCTACCGATGTAATGAATATTTTATATTAATAAAAAGGATAATTTTTATCTCCTTTGACTTGTAATGATTGTGATGTGTTTGCCTCACTTTGAACGATGTAAATATTGCCCAAACCTTCATCCGTAATGATAGCCTTGCCAATTCGGCCTCAAGTCAAGGCTTTTGAAAAAGGTATTAAGAAGGTCAAAAAAGAAGTAGTCGAAGCCGAATGAAAGTTCTTGAGGATGAAGAAAAAAATGATGAGGCTTCGATTGAGATAAATTGTTTGAGGATGTGCTTCAAGCAGACTCATAAGGAGTGTTTCATAAAGAGGTGCAGGCTGGCTGAAGTATGGGATAGGCTCGTTCGGGTGGCCAGTGAAGCCAGATGGGGCATGGCTGCAAGGGCAGCTTTTGTTGAGAGGAGCTTTTTGAAACCCGAGATAAAATTTTTGAGCTAGAATATGCCATCGCCCATCCAAGATTGTCTAAGAAGCTAAGTGGCTTCGGCTACCAAAATAAGCCAACTTCAAGGTGAGCTCCATTCGACTCAAGGAATGATCGTCGATCTTGACCGATCAATAAAAAAAGAGCAGTCAACAGCCACTGAGTTTCGAAGTGAACTTGCTTCACCCTGGATAGCCAATGATAGCCTCCTTCAGATCGTGAATAAAGAGAGATCGGAGATGGTGGAGTTTGAATCAAATTAGCGGGAGTATAGCAGCAAGCAGATTCATCGAAGGCAAAGTAAGCACTTGGAGTCCCTGCTTGCTGTTGCCCGATGTGAGGCAACCTTCCAGACTAGGAAGGCATCTATGGAGGCTTTCGAAGCTGATTTTGGCAAATGCAAAACTTTAATCGTTCAACTCTTTCCCAAAGTGAACACCGGCCTAATTGAGGTACCCAATGTTGGTGGCACCAATTCAGAATACCTGGCTATCGAGAATGCTCCATGTTTGCAATGTGCCAAGACTCTGCTGATTGAAAAATGATGTATTTTCTATTGAACAATGTATCCTAAAATCAATCATATAATGATTGAGTTTCTTTTGTATATGAATTATTTATTGATAGATAAAAATTATTTAGTATTATTCATCATAAAGTTGCATCTTTCTTGTAGAACTCTTATGTTGTGATGAAGTCCTTAGAACTATGCTAGTAATCGATAAAAAGAATTTATCATATAGTTCTTAAACATATTCGTGATTAAATAATATGTCATTATAGGATGACAATAACGTTTATCGATTGAAGGTTGTTGTGTGCCATATAGATTGGTTGTCCTCTTAATCAAGGAGTCTAGTGATACTGATATGGTATATATATGAGATGTAGGAGTACATACATCGTCCTTGAGCAAGTGACTCACCTGTTGAGTATTCTGTTGTCAAGAGCTACTCGCAAAGCGTATAGACATAAGTATCCCTTAGATTTGAGATCACCATAGTAACTTACAAGCAACTCACTATACTTTAGTGTTGGACTATCTAAATTTTAATGTAAGGATTGAAGGCTACTGGATACAGTCAAGTACTTATGAGATCTGTGTGTGGATCAAGATGGGATTGATCCCTCCAGATTATAGGAGTTGATGTATCACTGTATTTCAATTTAGTAAAATTTTGATCAGGATAATCCATATGATGAATTTGAAGGATTGAAATACAATATGGATGAAACACTCAAGGTTGACAGTTAATCCTAGATCATCCAAGAGCATTCAGGGTCAAAGGGATGAATTATACGGTAACCATATGCATAGATTCTAAAATATTCTCTTACAATTATTCAACCTATCCGGATATCAAAATTATTGCTAGATGGTAGCTTCGATTAGTACAGAAATAATTTTATGCTACCGACTTAGTATTTGAACCTATTATACGTACAAAAGTCAGGTGACGTAAGAAAGTATTGATCTATATTTATATATCTAATTTGAAAGTACTTGACTTGATGGAACATATAGACTAACTTGATTAAGAATTAAGTTATAGATCAAATGGGATTGAAGAGTTGCCTATGTCTAGCTAGCACTACACATAAGGTTCAGGTTTAATTTCGGGGATGAACAGTTTTTAATTTATGATCCAAGGAGTTTATGAGAGATTGAATTTAAGTACTAATTAATTTTATATTAGATCTGATTTAATTAGACTTAATTGAGTTCAAAATTTTAGATTAGACTTGATCCTAAATCCTAAACAGTTTAGGATTGACAGTCTTTCGAAATTGTTTCGAATCAATTTCAAATTGGATTCGAATTGATCCAATTTTGGATGAGATCCTTAGAATCTATTTTATTGAAACTCACTCACCTCCATGGCCGACTAACACTTGGTTTGGTGCTGATTGTGGGCCATCCCACATGGGAGTGAGCGTGGGTGCATGTAGGCGCCAAGTTTGGCGTCAATCCTTTCTCAAATAGGAGTCCTTCTTTGATAAGTTATAGATTGATTCAAAACTTATTTGAATTAGAAATCCTAATCTTATAGGTCATGGAGAATCATCTATAAATAGAGAGGATCTCTACCTATGGAAGAGAGTAATCAGATTGTGTGGAAGAGAGAAAGAGAGAGAGAGGCGTGAGAGATCTTTGGGCATTATCTTGGGCGTTTCTCTTGGAGTCCCCCTCTTGCCACCCCTCCTCCTTGCCATGGCCCCTCTCTTGGCATCCTCCTTACTGGTGTCACACATCACACCAGCAGCTTTCTCTCCTCCCTTGGTGGCCTTACGAAAGTACTTCAATCCGAGACTTCATCCCGCTTTCCTGTGGAGCTTGGCGTACATGCGAAGTAGAGGGCCTACAGTTCCAAGCCTACATGAGGATTTGAATTCAGATTCTGAAGATTTGATCCCTATTTTACTATAATCTAGATAAAGATTTGATCTTTATTTAGTTCAACATATATAAAATTTTAGATGCAATCCTGATTATCCACTAGAAACAGGTTTCTTCCTTCAATTGGTATCAAAGTCAGACTTTGATACACGGATGCATAACTAATTTTTTTGGATTATTTATATATTATATGTAATTAAGATTTTATGTTAGACATTAAATCTGATTTAGATCTATTTAAATAAATTTATGATCTAATTTAATTGGATTATGAGAACCTAATCAACAGTTGGTTAAGATTTGTTATAAGTTTGTTATAATAGAATTTTATTGATACTGAATTTTGTTAGAATAATAATCTGATTTAAAATTTATTTTAAATTAATTTTAATAGAATTTTAATATTATTATTTTGATTATGAAGTTGGACTTATTTCAGATCTGAATTGAATCTATTTTGATAGATTTTTAAATTTGATTTCTAACAAAATTCTGTACTATATCAAAATAGATTTAACCAAAAATTAATCCTTATGCATTCATGTTTATATCTAATTAATTTTCTATATGATATCAGATTTAAAATTGATGTTCTATAATCAATATAAGATGTGTTTCAGATCTGATATAATATATATGATGTATCAAATCTAATTAGATTAGATGAAGAACATGATTGATAAGCTCAAAGATATGTTCATGACATAATTATTTTGTCAAAATTGCATGTTGATGTGATTATGTATGAAATTAGATTTTAGATCTTAGTAGCCCAGTACTCGGATTAATGAGATCACCAGACCATCTTATCATAAGAGATCGAAGGGGTTAATCTCCCTCTCTTGCCCATTCGATGTGTTCTCTTATGACGTGTAAGGGTATCATTGTGATCCGATTTTATGAAGAAGAAAAGTGAATAGATTCTTATGAATTATTTTAGTTATAAATATATTTAGATTAGATATAAAGTGATTTATGATTCATTACAATATAATAATTTAGATATAAATTATTTAGAATCTAAAAGTATGTTACATTAGATGTAATCGATATTGATCAAAAAGTTATCATGATGCATGTGATGTATGTATGAAGTTTAGATCATACCTATACATATTTAATTATTAAATATATTATAAAATTATTTTATTACTTAAATATATGTATGTATGAAGTTTAGATCATACCTATGCATGTTTAATTGTTAAACATATTATAAAATTATTTTCATAACTTGAAACATGTGGTATGCTTCACCTGAAATCTTGGTAAAATAGTTCTACAAACTGAAATACACGTTTGACACACTTAATTCTGAATTAAGTTTAAACAATCTAGATTTGAGAATTGAAGATCATTAAGACACCACATAAATCGATAGGCAATGGGTTAGCATGAATCAGATTTTTTTATTGGGTTAGATCTAGGGTTAGAAACACATATGGACTAAGTAGAGAAATTAGTTAATCTAATCAAAAGTTGAATTAGATTAAATCAGAATTTTTCTGGATCAACCTCAATAGTTGAAGTTTGATCAAGTCCATATTTTTGATCTTAATAAATGGACCATGATCATGACTTCGTGGTTGAGTCTGAATTTTTGGTGGACCAAATCGAAACTAATTAATCAATTGATGTCTAAGATAAGTCTGACAGATTCGATCAACTGATTATTAATTGAGAGCTACTTACCTAGATGACATCTACGGTGAGTTAATAGCATATCCCTCCCACTGATCTCACTTACCTAACCAACATAATAGATTATGTTTTGATTAGATCACTAGTTGATTCGAGCTGACCCATGCCATCAAGGTAATAGTATGACTGATTTAGGTATCTTTTGACCAACTGGTGTCTAATCCTTTACATGACTTTGTGAAGTTAGTGGAAGGATTTGTGACTTACAGGTTGATATATTCTCTTATTTTCAAATCAATACAAAATCAAATTCTCTAAATTATTAGGTCTTTAAAATGATACAGTTATGGAGATAACTTGTTCATAGTTTCCATTAAGGTGCGTGATAATGAGTCCAATACTCTAGATAGGTATTGAAAGCACCACATGCCTAGTATCTATTACATATTGGAATTATTATCCATCATATGACCATCTTGTTATATCTTCAGATTAATATTCAGGTTGGCCGAGCCACACTCGGGCTTGGACATCCATTTGTTGGATGCATTTGGTGTTGTCATGTTAATAGTTGGATCTAACCAGAATTTTCAGTGAAGGCACCACACACCTGCTGAAGGGATGCTTGGGGCAAAATCTAATTGCTAGAAGTTGTTTGAAGAAATAATTGGTTAGAAACCTATTTATAGATACACTAGGGTTGGTCGAGCCACACTCGGGCCCAAATGCAGTTTGTGTGGATTCTAGTATCCACTAAGAAATTAATATAATTCTTCGAGTTGGAGGTATAGGCTATCTATTCATGCAAAATAGTGGAAGAACTTTTAGACTAAAGTCTATATCTTTGAGATTAAAAGTAATGCATATGCTAATAGATTTTATTTTTCTTTCAGTTATGGCCAACACACTATCCCTCCGTTCGCTGTTGGACAGTGACAAGCTTAGTGGATCCAACTTCAATAGCTAGTATCGAAAGTTGAAGATCATCTTGGAGCACGAAAGGATTCTGTACATCCTTACAAGTAAGGCACCTGAAGAACCTACTACCAATGCTCCTCATGCAGTGAGAAATACTTATCTGAAGTGGCTCAATGACCGCATGACGGTATATTATGTGATGAGGATAGCTATGAACAACGAACTAAATCATAACTTCAAGGATATGCAGCTAGAGGAGATCATTCAAAAGTTGAATGAGTCATTCGGCATCCCTGAGGATGTGGAGAGACACAAAACCTCCTACGCAGTGTTTAATGCTCGAATGTGAGAGGAGACTTCAGTCATCGATCATGAACTGTACATGATGAATCGATTGAACGTCTGAGTAAACTTAACTTTCATTGCATGAACAGTTAGACATGGATGCTATCCTCAACTCGCTACCGAATCCTACTTATCCTTTTTCAGTCATTACAGAATGAAGAAGCCTGCAGTGAACTACCATAATTTATTAAGTTTACTGTAGACTTTTGAGAATGACCACCAGCTCCAGAAGGAGTCGGTGCATATTGTGGAGGTTCATCTATAGGTCATCGATCTTCTAAGAGATGAAAGAAGAAGATGGTGCAGAAAAATCATGCCGTCGATCCAAAGCAGAGCAAAATATCAAAAATCGATAAGAGCCAGATGGAATGCTTCTTCTATAAAAAGCTGGATCATTGGAAAGAAACTGTCCTACTTACATAGCCATCCTTGTCCCAAACAGGCTTAAGAACAAGAGAAAGAAGCAAATGGTTGCTTGACAAGGTACTTATATGATAACTTCTTGTAATTTTTCTGTTTGTGATACTACTATCTGGTCATTGGATACCGAAAGTCTAATTAATATATGTAATTTATTACAGGGACTGCAGGTAAGTAGAAAATTTTGAGAAGACGAGTGGTGCCTAAACATTGGAGATCGAAGCCTTGTTCCAGTTTTGGCTTTAAAAACTTTGCAGGTTGTCTTTGAGTCCCGTAGTATCATATTAAATGATTGTTATTATTATTCTTTCTTTTTGATGAATATCATCTCTGTAGGACTTTTGACCAAACTTGATTTTAAGTTTATAATAAAGAATAATTTTGTGATATCATTATGAATGATACTGCAATTATGTGAGGATAATTAAGACATGGCATATACATAATATCACGGTCTATTAGTATAATGTACACATTCAGTAAACGTCTTAAAATAGATAATGTCAGTGAATTCTATCTTTTACATTGTAGGCTTGGTCATGTGAACAAAATATGATTGACAGGTTAATCAAGGAGCGTGTCCTTGAAATAGATGATTGTGAATCATTACCAACCTGCGAATCCTGTCTACTTGGTAAGATAACTAAATCACTTTTTAAGAAAAAAATGAAAGAGCCAATGATGTCCTAGGTCTAATACATACTGATGTATGTGAACCTATGAATATAAGTGCCAGAGTAGGATACTACTACTTTATTACGTTTACAGACGATCTATCGAGGTATAAGTATGTCTATCTTATGAAGCATAAGTCAGAATCATCTAAAATATTTAAATAATTTTATAATGAAGTAGAAAATAGACTAAAAAGAGTATTAAGACTCTTCAGTCAGACCGAAGAGGTGAATGCCTCACCAGTGACTTCTTGACATATCTAGAAAAGAATGAGATTCTCTCACAGTGGATCCCTCCCGAAACACCACAACATAATGGGGTATCTAAAAGGAGAAATCGAACCTTATTAGATATGGTTTGATCCATAATGGACTTTACGAGTCTGCCAATTTTTTTTAGAGATATGCTTTAGAAACTGCTTGCTATATTCTAAATAAAGTATCGAGCAAGTCTATCAATAAAATTTTATATGAAATATGGACTGGACGTAAGCCAGTACTCTCACACCTTAAGATCTGGGGGTGTTCAGCTTATGTCAAGTATTTAAAGATAGATAAACTTGGATCTAAATCCGATAAATGCTTATTCATAGAGTACCCAAAGAAACTAAAGGGTGCTACTCTACCTTGTTGAAGATCAAAAGGTATTTATCAGCAATAGGATAGTCTTTTTGAAAAAAAAAATTCTTAGAGAAGGAACTAATACCTGTAAAATTGAACTTGAGAAAGTTCAAGAGGTGAAAAGACCGACACACACAGAATTAGATTTGATTGAAGAATCAAATCTGGAGCTAGTAGAGGCACCATTGAGGAGATCTGGTAGAGTATCGCATCAGCCAGACAGATACTACAGTTTTTTGGTCTGAAACGGTGATTCTATCAAACTAAATAAGAACGATGAGGATCTGATCATCTATATGAAAGCCATGTAAAGCTCTGACTCCAAAAAATGGCTAGAAGCTATGAAGTTTGAGATGGAGTCCATAGAGATCAATGGTGTATGGACACTAGTTGATTCATCTGAAGGGATAAATTATAAGATGCAAGTAGATTTTAAAAAAAAAGAGGAGCGAATGGGAAGGTAGAGATCTATAAAGTCTGTCTAGTTGCCAAGGATTACCGTCAGCATTATGGTATTGACTATGACGAGATATTCTCTCTTGTGGCAATGCTTAAGTCCATACAGATTATGCTTGCTATAGATGCACACTTAGATTATGAGATCTGAAAAATGGATGTCAAAACTGCTTTCCTTAATGAGGAGCTGAAAGAAGAGGTGTATATGATACAGCCTGAAGGGTTCACATCCACAGATGAGTTTAAGGTGTGAAAGCTCAATAGGTCTATTTATGGACTTAAGCAGGCGTCTAGGAGTTGAAACATATATTTTGATAAGGTGATCAAAATATATAGCTTCATTAGAAATGGAGAAGAGCCTTGCATCTACAAGTGGGCTACCAATTCTGTAGTCATCTTTCTTGTATTGTATGTAGATGATATACTGTTAATAGAAAATGACATCTTAATTTTACAGAGTGTGGAGCTGTGGGTATCATCACAGTTCTCCATAAAAGATTTGGGAGAAGCATTCTACATCCTAGAGATGAAAATCTATAGAGATAGTTCTAGAAGGTTGCTTGGATTATCCCAATCACGTATATTGATATCATGTTGAAACGGTTCAACATGAAGAATTTTAAGAAAATTATTTCTAATAGGTCATTGAATTACTCTCTCCAAGAAGGATTGTCTGACAATCCCTTGGGAGAGAATATATGAGTAGAATATCATATGCTTTGATAGTGAGATCTATCATGTACACCATGATGTGTACGAGGTCAGAGTGGTCTATTCACTAGAGATAGTGAGTAGGTACCAGTCTGATCCGGATAAAAATCATTGGAAGGTTGTGAAGATAACCTTTAAGTATTTGAAAAATACTAAGGACCAATGAGTTATCTATGGAGACATTGATCTGAAACTTGTGGGATACACTGATTCTAGTTTTCAATCAGATAGTGATGATAGTAGAAACATATCGGACTACGTATGTATCTTGAATGGAGGAGCTGTTTGTCGGAAGAGTTTCAAGCAATATATTGTGACTGATTCTGTATATGAAGTGAAATACATTGCCGTATCTGATGCTGTAAAGGAGGCGGTATGGTTGAAAAATTTATTATCGAGCTAAGAGTAACACCTTCTATTGATGACTCCATCTTGCTGTATTATGACACTACTAGAGTAATAGCTCAAACGAAAGAACCAAAGTCATACCAGCGCACCAAGCATATTCTGCACCGCTACCATCTGGTAGGAGAGATCATGAACCGACGTGACGTCGAGCTTTAGAAGATCGACAGAAGAAAACCTAGCCGATCCCTTCACTAAAGCTCTCGGGATCAAAGAGTTCGATGATTTCAAATAGAAGTTGGATATAAGATACTGTCCCGATTGGCTTTAGTCCAAGTGGGAGTTATTAAAAATATATCCTAAAATCAGTCGTATGACGATTGAATTTTTTTGTATATAAATTATTTATTGATAATAAAATTATTTTAACATTATTCATCATAAAGTTGCATCTTCTTTGTAGAACTCTTATATTGTGATGAAGTCATTAGAACTATGTTAATAATCGATAAAGGAGGATTTATCATATAGTTCTTAAACATGTTCACGACCAAATAATATATTATTACATAATGATAACGTTTATCAAGTAGAGGTCATTGTGTGCTATATGGATTGGTTATCCTCTTAATCAAAGAGTGTAGTGACACTGGTATGGCATACAGATGAGATGTAGGAGTACATCGTCACTGAATAAGTGACTCACCTGTTGAGCATTCTGCTGTCAAGAGCTGCTCGCGAAGCGTGTGGACATAAGTATCCCTCAGACTTAAGATCACCATAGTGACTTGCAAGCAAATCACTATGCTTTAGTGCCGAATTATCTGAATTTTTAATGCAGGGACAGAAGGCTATTGAGTACAATCAAGTACTTACGAAGTTTGTGTGTGGATCAAGATGGGATTGACCCCTCTGGATTATAGGAGCTGATGTATCGTTGTATTTCAATTTAGTAAAATCTTGACTAGGATAATTCATGTGATGGATTTGAAAGGTTAAACTATAATATGGATGAAACACTCAGGGTTGACAGTGTTAGAAAATCGCTACGATTTCGTACGTGAAGTTTAAAATTTCTAAGCATCTAAGCAGCGAAGTAAATCAATTAAAATACTTTAATTAAATCACATACCAGATCTAATCTGAAAATCGTAGTTAGGATCTTGATATGAACACGCAACCATGATCTAAAATCTAAAAAAAAATAATCATTGGTGAAATAAACGGAGATCAATCTCCATACTTTTGGATCTACGGATGTCCCAGGTTCTGATCGTAGCTGTGCAAGCATCTGGTATCTACACAGAGATGTCTGATCAAAGCATCGAGATCATCGGTGTGCTAGCATCTTGCAGATCTCGCTTTTCATGTTTGGATCTAGATCTCTTCTTTTAAATCTTGAAGAAGGAGATCGCAGTGCGAACTCTTCTGTGCAGATCCGATGGGATCTAAACCAGTTCACCATGAAGAGAAGAAGAACCCTTCTTCTTCTCTTCTTCTCTTCTTCTCTCTCTTTTCTCTTCTTAGATCTGATCTCTTATCAGATCTTGGCATTGGATGAAGGGAGAAGGTAGGAGGAATAGGAAAGGAGATGATGTAAGAAAGAAGACCCCTCTGCATTGTCAT
>KE504837.1:118925-132971 GCA_000441515.1 Elaeis oleifera
TACATAGTAAGGATCCGAAATGGCTAGGGATTAAGAAAATGTGCAGTCAAACTAAGTAGCCTCGCTACGAATAGCCAACACACCGTAAGTTGAAGGACCAGTCACACCACTACAGCATCGAAAAAATCACTAACGAGTGAGTAGACATCCAAGTAATTTTCGTGTTGGTCACATTCAGTGTAAGTTATTCTCTAACAACCACCTGCACTCTCACCTCAGTATTTTTATACCGTAGACTCGAAACTCATCTATCCAAAAGGTAAGTGATCCATGCATCGATCTCGAATGGATTGATCACTGTCCTCCATAACGATCTTTCGATTGGGAGTATTTAAAAATTAACCACTAATGATGTATGTCTCAAATTTTCAACACCTTGAGAATATACAAAATCAGCTTTGTTAATTTTTAGGACAAATCATGGACACATATTACATGATTTGTTATAAAGACTGTCCATCAAGTATAAAACATGCCCTAGAGAAAAGGTATGTGTCAGCCAAGATTGGCTTCTAGGGCACACTCTAACAAATAGTTAACCCTAGATCATCCTAAAGCATTTAGGATTAAAGGGATGAATTATGCGATAACCATATGCATAGATTTTAGAATATTCTCTTATGATTATTTGATCTATTCGGCTGTCAGAACTATTATTAGATGGTAGCTTCGATTAGTATAGAAAATAGTTTCTGTGCTACCGGCTTGGTATTCGAACCTATGGAGTCACGCACAAAAGTTAGACGACGTAGAAAAGTATTTACTTATGTTTATACATCCAATTTGAAAGTACTTGACTTGATTGAACATATATACTAACTTGATTGAGAATTAAGTTATGGGTCAAACGGGATTGAAGAGTTGACTATGTCTAGCTAGCACTATACATGAGGTTCAGGTTTAATTTCGAGGATGAATAATTTTTGATCTATGATCCAAAGAGCCTATAAGAGATTGAATTTAAGTACTAATTAATTTTAGAATAGATCTAATTTAATTAGACTTAATTGAATTCAAAATTTTTAGTTAGACTTGGTCCTAAATCTTAAATAATTTAAGATTGACAGCCTTTCAAAATTATTTTGAATCAGCTTCGAATTGGATTCGAATTGACCTAATTTTGGATAAGATCTTTAGAGTCAATTTTCATTGAGACTCTCTCACCTCCATGGTTGATCAATATCTGATTTAGTGCTGGTTGTGGGCCGTCCCACATGGGAGTGAGCGTGGATGCATGTAAGCGCCAAGTTAGGCACCAATCCTTTCTCAACTAGGAGTCTTTTGATAAGTTATGGATTGATTCAAAACTTATTTGAATTAGAAATCCTAATCTTATGGTCATAGAGAATTATCTAGAATAAGGAGCGTCTCTACCTATGGAAGAGAGTAATCAGATTATGTGAAAGAGAGAAAGAGAGAGAGAGGCGTGAGAGATCTTTGGGCGTCACCTTGGGCATCCCTCTTGGAGTCCCCTCTTGCTGCCCTCCTCCTTGCCGTGGCCCTCTCTTTGGCATCCTCCTTGCTGGTGTGAGGCACCGCACCAGCAGCTCTCTCTCCTCCCTTGATGACCTTACGAAGGTGCTTCAATCTGAGACTTCATCCCACTTTTCTATGGAGCTTGGCATGCACGCAAAGTAGAGGGCCTATAGTTTCAGGCCTACATAAGGATTTGAATCTAGATTTCAAAGATTTGATCCTATTCCCCTGTAATCCAAGTAAAGATTTGATCTTTATTTAGTTCAACATATAAAAATTTAGATGCAACCCTGGTTATCCGCTAAAAATAGATTTTTCCCCTTCATTTTCCTTCTCTCTTTTTTTGTAGTTGTTTGTTTTCGTGACTTGACTTCTGTAATTAGATAAGCTTATAAATGAAATACTTTTGAATCAAAGTTTTTCAATTTCATTCATATTTATTGCTTCAATTTTTTTATACCCATGCGATTTGATCTTGGGCATGTCTTAGGCTTCATTCTAGGGGATCGGCCAAGACTTTTATGTGTTAGCTTTAGCTTTGGACTTGAGAGTCCCTATAAGTTAGCTCCCGCTTCTCATACAGCCAAAGTCTTCAGTCCGTGTCACTGAGATCGGTAAGCATTGAAGGGAGTTCTGATGGGTTAGCCTACACTTTTAGGTCACTCGAAGTTTTCAGTTTGCCACCTGGCAAATTTTGGGGATCTTCGTGGGTTAACCCTTCAAAGGTCCTCTTTGGATCAGCCTTCACTTTTCATGTGATTAAGGTCTCCTGTTGCTCTGCTCATTGAAGAGCGAGGGACTTTCGAGGGTCCTCGTGGGTTATCCCTCACTCCTTAGCCACCAAGGACTCCAGCTCATGTAAGTTGGACCAACCAGCATTGAGAGGCCCTTATTATTACATTCGTTGAGGTAACAAATATTATTCTCATGGCTATATTCGTTCGAAGATAAAGTACCTTCAAGAAACTCCTAATTATATTTGTTTGGAGATGAAGCACCCTTATCACGGCTATATTCATCCGGAGATGAAGTGTCTTCAAGAAATTACTAGCTATATTCGTCCGAAGATGAAGCACCTTTCTCACTACTGCATTCGTTAGGAGACGAAGTACCTTCAAGGAACTCCTGGCTATATTCATCCAGAGATGAAGCATCGTTCTCATGGCTATATTCGTCCGAAGATGAAGCACCTTCAAAAAATTCTTGCTATATTCATTCAGAGATGAAGCATCCTTCTTGCGGCTACATTTATCTAGAGATGAAGCACCTTCAAGAAACTCCCGACTATATTCATCTGGAGATGAAGTGCCCTTCTAACGACTGCATTCGTCTGGAGATGAAGCATCTTTAAGAAATTTCTGACTATATTTCTCTGGAGATGAAGCATTCTTCTCACGGCTACATTCGTCTGGAGATGAAGTATCCTTTTTTTGGATATATTCATCCAAAGATGAAGCACCTTTGAAGAACTTTTAGCTATATTCATTTGGAGATGAAGTGCCCTTCTCGTGGTTATATTCATCCAAAGATAAAGCACTCTTAAGAAATCCTGGCTATATTCATCCAAAGATGAAGCACCCTTCTCGTGGCTGCATTCATTTGGAGATGAAGTGCTTTCGAGGAACTTTAGCTATATTCGTCCGAAGATGAAGCACCTTCGAGAATCCCTTGGCTATATTCATCTGGAGACGAAGCTCTCTTCTCGTGGCTATATTCATTCGGAGATGAAGCATCTTCAAGGAACTCCTGATTATATTCGTCTAGAGATGAAGCACTCTTCTTGTGACTATATTCATCTAAAGATAAAATACCTTCGAGGAACTCCTGTGGCTTGATCGAGATTTTTATCTCGGGCATTGAAGGTAGTGGACTCTGAGGGTCCTTATTGGTTTGCCCTCCGAAGGTCTTTAGCTAATTAGCCTTCGCTTCTCGCATGACTAAAATCTTCTGATGCTCAACTCATTGAAAAATGAGGAGTCAAAGGTCCTCAATTGGTTAGCCCTCACTCCTTAGTCACTGAAGTCTTCAATCCAATATTGAGAGAAGGTGGCTATGTCCTGAAAAAAGAGGTCATTTTATTGAAAGATAATCAATACACCATTGATAATATATTTGAAGATTCTTCGATGTGGATTGTTGTTGCCTTTGTTGGGTTCATCCGATCTGGAGACTTTTGATGGATGAACCCGAAGTTTCCTCAGGATAAGTTCGGAGAGTCCTAGTGCTTGGCTCAATTTTGGTCAAAGTCAGCATATGGGTTCACTCACTGGGAACCTATGCACCAGCCCATGATGTGCCTCGAAACTCTATTTGCCATAATGGTAAATGGGATTTTTGAGGGAATTAGCTAAAGATTTGTCCAAGGTCAATTCTAGATTGCCACATGGTGGATCGAGGTGCTGCATCAGCTGCTTCTTGATAATGAAAGCATGGTGTTAATGGCTGCGATGATTGGCATTTCAGGATCAAATGCGTGGCACAATCCGATTGCTGGTTATTTAGGCACACATCATTTGGAACCTGTATAAATAGGTAGCCTCCCTTGCAGAAGGTGAATCTGCTGGAGAGCTTCTACTAGTCTCCTTTGGTAACTTGTGGTGATGGAGTCATCGCCACAACTTCTGAAGAAAGCAGCGAGGAAGAAGGTGGAATACCTAAGGAAGTCTCTGCCTAAGAGGATGAAGGCCCCCTCACCAGAGTCTTCAAGCGTGGTTCAAGAACTGCCTCTTCCAAGGGCCCCAAGCGAGAGGTCCTCTACTCTTGGGGGAGCAGCCCACCAGGGTACCACTATTGATGCCTTTGCGAAGGTGCGACTCCACTGCATCGTGGAGTACAAGACCTCCGAGGTCTTCAAGGGAGAGCTCTTCAATGCTTCGACCATCGGGTTCATCTAAGATTTTGAGAATTGTAAAGTCCACATAAACTACCTGATGCCATAGCTATACTTGCACCGCCTCCACCCAAGGAGCAACGATGAAGAAGTCAGGGTGTTTTCCTCAGAGGACGATGATTAGGCCCTCCTAGTTTGCTGTGTTTCTCCCTCCTTTTTGAAAGGCACCACTGCTTTTGTAAATATCAAAATGAATAAAAAAGGAGGACTTTCATATGTACCTCTCTCATGAATTATTTCTTTTCTAGAGTGGTGGTTTTTCTAAAGTCTTCGAAACTGCATTATTGCATAATTGTTTGGCCGTTGTCCTTGGGATATGCCTGATCTCTGTCGGTGGGTGGACCTGTAGGTTAGTCAAGTCTCCCTAGGAAATTGCCACTTGTCCCTAGGTTATCACTAGGATTCTCATTTTCAAGGAGTCTCATCTAGGGCACCAGATAGTTCCCCACCTTCGAAGGCTAGCCAATCCACATCCGGACTTATGAGGGTTTGGTTGGGATGTCTTTGGTGGTTCGATCGGCCGAACACCTTTTCTCGATTCTTCTTGGGGATTTGCATTAGAATTGGGTCATCATCGAGAGTTGAAAGAGGATTAGGGGTCCTAAAAAGAATCAATTTATTGAGAAATAGTTATTACATCATTAATAGTACACTCGTAGGTTCCCTAAATTCTATGATTGAGGTAAGGATGTTTTGTCTAGTTGCTTCAAACGATAAATCTCGGGTCAGATGACTTCATCTACTAGATAGGGACCATCCCATTTCAGGGATAATTTCTCTTGTTGTGTGGGTTGTGACACTTTGGCATGCCGTAGGACTAGATTATCGATCTGGAACTCTTTGTCTCGAATATAAGTGTTGTAGTACTGCACCACTCTATGCTGATAGGCTACCATCCTCATCCGCACCTTCTCTCAAACTTCTTCAAATAGATCCAAGTTGGTCTGGAGCAACTCTATGTTGCTTTGGTCATTGTAATTCTCGATTTATAGAGATGGAAGCCCAATTTCTACTGGAATGACCGCTTCTATTTCGAATAAGAGGCTGAAAAAAGTCTCTCCCGTGAGTATTCTCTAGGTGGTTCGGTAGGCTCAAAGTACATTATGTAGTTCATCCACCCAAGATCTCTTGGCCTGATCCAACCTAACCTTCAACCCTTGCAAAAATGTGCGGTTAGTAACCTCAGCCTCTCAATTGTCCTGCGGGTGCCCTACAGATGTGAAATGATAGGAGATGTGAAGGTTTTGATAGAATTTCATGTATTTGAAGTTGAAGAATTTACGATCATTGCCCATAATCAACACTCATAGGAGATCGAAGCGACAAATGATAGGCTTTCATATAAAGTGCTGCACTTTGGCTTCGGTGATACTGGCAAGAGGTTCAACTGCTATCCATTTCGTAAAGTAATTGATGGCTACAGGCAGAAATTTTCTCTGATCTAATGCATGTGAAAAAGACCCCAAGATGTCCATGCCTCATTGAGCAAATGACCAAGTGGCACTGATCGGGGCCAATAGAACAGCTGACTGATGTTGAATATTAGTGTTTTACTAGCATCAATCACATCGTTTGGTGAAGTTAGCTACATCTTGTTGCATCATGGGCTAATAGTATCCTTACTGAAGTATCTTGTAGGCCAATGATCTGCCACCCATGTGGTTTCCACATATACCTTTATGTACTTCCCACATGGCGTAGTCTGCTTTGGAGGGTCGAAGAAACTTGAGGAGTGGAAGGAAGAAGGACCGCTTGTAGAGCTTACTCTCGTAGAGGACGTAATGAGGGGCCTGATGTTTGACTTTTCGAGCTTTTTGAGTCCAGGGGTAGTGTCCCATCTTGTAGAAAGTGGATGAAAGGATCCATCCAACTTGAATCATTATCGATCTGTAGGACGAAAATTGGTTTTTAGTGCTAGGCTTCTTCAAAACTTCAAAAAAAGATTTTGAGGTAGATCTTTGGTGCCGAAGTGGCCAGTTGAGATAGCAAATCAGCTCTCGAGTTTTTTGCTCAGAGTACCTATCGAATATTAAAGTTAGCAAACACTGAGACTAGGTCTTTCATCTTTTGGAGATACTTCTTCACATTCTCCTCTCGTACTTCGTAATCTCTCTTTACTTGCCCTGCCACTAGCTAAAATCGATGCAGATTCTCAATTTCTGCACTCCAAGATCTTTTGCAATCTTTAACCCAGTGATGAAAACTTCATATTCAGCTTCATTATTGGTGGCTGAAAAGTCGAACCTTAAGGCATACTCCATAACGAATCCTTTCGATCCAAGGAGTAACAGCCCTGCTCCTGATCTAGTAGAACTAGAGGATCCGTCTATGTGTAGCATCCAAATCCATCTAGTCCTTTGGAGGAGCCTTGTTCAATAGGTTCAGTCATGTCCTGGACTGGTTTGGGCTTTTCTTGGTCCTTTGGGATGGTGCACTCTACGATAAAGTCCATCAAGATCTGGACTTTAATAGAGAGTTGAGATTTAAACTTCACTTTGAACTTTGCAAGCTCAATCGCCTACTTAGTTAATTGACCACATGTATCGGGCTGATGTAAGGCCGCCTTAAGAGGCTGATCAGTCAGGATCATAATAGGGTTTGCTTGAAAATAGGACCGAAGCCTTCGAGCCATAATGATGAGGGCAAAGATAAGCTTCTCCAGTCTAGTGTATTTGGTCTCGGTATTGTGGAGAGTCCTGCTGACATAATAGATTGGCTTCTGAGCCTTGTCTTGCCCTCAAACCAGTACGACACTTACGGTAACTAGAGAGACAGTCAGGTCTAAGTAGAGTTCTTCGTTTGAATTCGACTTGCTGAAGAGTGGTGCAGAGCTGAGATAGATTTTCACCTCCTCAAATGTGCACTGGCATTCTTTGGTTCGTTGGAAATTTCTTGGCTGCTTTAGGATTTGGAAGAAGGGAAGACAGTGTTCAATCGATTGGAAAATGAATCGATTCAATACTTCCACTCGGTCAGTGAGGCACTGAACCTCCTTTATAATCCTTGGTGGATTCATCTCTCATATAGCTTGAATTTTTTTGAGGTTGCCGTCGATCCCTCAGCTGAACACCATAAACCCCAAAAGCTTGTCTGAAGTGACTCCAAAAGTATATTTCGCTGGGTTCAGCTTCATATGATACTTTTGAAGGGTGACGAAGGTCTCTTTGAAGTCTTCGATGTGGGATCGCGCAGCTTTACTTTTGACAAGCATGCTATCCACTTAGACCTCTATGTTTCTTCTGATCTGGTCCTTAAAAATTTGTTCATGAGGTACTAATAAGTTGCACCTATATTCTTGAGGCTAAAAGATAAAATCCGGTAATAAAGAGATCTTGGTCAGTAATAAAGGCACTTTTCTCCTCATCTTCTAGTGTAATCCGAATTTGGTTATATCCAAAAAATATATCTATAAAGATAAAGAGTTCGTATCCCGAAGTTGCATCCACCAGCTAGTCGATCAGAAGTAGTGGATAGCTATCTTTCAGACATGCTTTATTCAAATCGATGAAGTCGATGTAGATCTGTCATTTACTATTTATTTTTTTCAGAAGTATCACATTTGCGACCCATCTATGTAAGTCACTTCTCAGATGAACTAGGCATTGAGCAATTATCCACTTCTTCGGCTATCATCTTTTGCCGCTCGGACATGAAGTTTCTCTTTTCCTATTTGATAGGCTGATAGGTTAGTTTAATGCTCAGTTGATGTGTCATCACTACTGGATCAATACCCGGCATGTCGGCTGGGGTCCAAGCTAACACATTCATATTTTTTATAAAAGAAATGAGATATTTTTGGTTACTTGATCCAGATTTGATCAATTCTAGATTGTGTGTTCCTCATTCCCATCATCTAGTGAGATCATCTTGAGGTCTTCCATTGGTTCCCCACATTCTTCAGTCAGTTCATCGTAGGTGTCTAATCCGTCAATCGGGTATACTTTAGATTGCTTTGCACCATGGAGCGTGATAGTGTAACATTGTCAGGCCAGGGCTTGGTCTCCTCGAACCGTACCAACCTAGAATTCGGTTGGAAACTTCATCTTCAAGTGGTACGTGGACACCATGGCTTGAAGGGTGTTAAGTCCGAGATGTTTGATGATGGCACTATAGGCCGATAGTGCCCAAACTACAAGAAAGTCAATATGAGCTATGGATCATCGGGGTGGTCGTCCAACGATTATCGATAGGGTAATCACCCCTTCGATAGGTATTGCATCATCGGTGAACCCTACGAGGGAGAGTCAAAGTCACTCTAGCTGCCCAGGAGGTATGTCTATTTTAGAGAAAACATCATAAAGTAACACATCAGCGGAACTTTTATTATCAACAATATATGGTGTACATCATTGTTATATATGTTAAGGGATATAACCACTGTATTATTATGTGGGAATTGAACTCTTTGAGCATCATCTTCAATGAAATAATGGGCTCCTCAGTTCTCCATCTCTTGGAAGGTTCGATAGCTCTCCTTGCTTCACCAGCACGATGCCCTTTGGTAATGGTGTTAATGACTCTGGTTAGGGGTCTATCTTCAGAGGGCCCTCCCTACTATTGTTCTGGCTATCAGGGCTTCTTTATCAATTGTGACGTTGCTCATGCCCACACCTAATGAACCGATCCAAGCACCCACGACATATGAATTCTTCAATCTCATCCTGGAGTTGGATGCATTCCTCCGTATCATGACTATGGTCGCGATGGTAGAGGTAGTACTTATTTGAGTTATGCTGACCTGACTTTGCCTTCATCTTCCTTGCTCGGGGAGCTGCTCCTTTATCCCCATCAGCACTTGAGTTCGAGGGGGCTCTTCTGTCAATGGTTTTGTGGAGGGGTTCGGGACCTCCGACATCTAGGTGGAGATCGGAAACACTGCTGATTCTTTTCATTATCTTCTTTCTGTAGTGGCTCCTTGACCTCTTTTTCTTTCTTTTCTTTGGCGCCAGCACCCATTGGGGGCTCACTTTCGAAGGCTTCATTTGTCTGGGCATACTTTTCTACCCAAGCCAATATTTCTGTGAAGTCGCAGGGGTAGGTCTTCTCCAGTGAGTATCAAAGACTATTCTTCAAAAGTCCATCCTTTAGAGTGGTCATTGTGATCGACTGATCCAGATCGCAAACTTTTAGGATGGTCATATTGAAATGGCCAAGATAGGATCAGAGAAATTCTCCTTCATTTTACTTGATGTTGATCAATGAATCCGATCCCTTACACTGCCTCCTGCAGCTAATAAAATGAGTCACAACAAATGATGCATCTGGTCAAATGAGTGGATGGTCCTGAGCTTCAAGCTCGAATACCAATACCGAGCCACATCCTTTAGAGTGAATGGGAAGGCTCGGTATAGGGCAGCATTGGGGCTCCATGGAGAAGCATCATGGCTTTGAAGCTCCCTAAGTGATCCACTGGATCGGTGACTCCATTGTAGATCTCCAGTCGCAGCATCTTGAAGTGACTGGAGAGTAGTTCCTGCATAATCTAGATGCTGAACGGTGGATCAGTGTTGTAGACATCATCTCGCATCAGGGCTTGGTTACAGAGGGCTTCGATCTGTTGATTTATCTCTCAAAGTCTGTGGTCAATTTTTGCATCTCGGACGGTACAAACTTTTAAATATGGTGAGTGGGATCAACCTATGATGGAGTCATGCTCAGAGCAAGGACATGGGGATCACCGCGTCTTGCGCTCTGGCATCTAGGGTGGCTTTGTCGAGTCTGTCCCCCAACTCAGGGCCTAATAGGGGGATCTGGAGTTGCTCTGGTAGTAGAGCAGCGGTGGCGTAGGATTGCCCTACTACATGGTTTGAATAGCGACAATCAAATTCTGGACCTGTCAGACCAATAAGTTGAACTGTTCCATGTTAACCATCATTCCCGACTGGGTGGAGCCTCCGAAGGTGGCGGCACTTGAGCTTGCTGATTGGTAAAATTCTCCACTGGTCGAGAGTTGGTGGTGTTGGAACAGTGGGAGGATACTCCTTTGCATGGCACCATGGTGTGGACCTCTGGTTTCTTCTCAAAAGTGGCGTGCCCTTCCTTCAGCATCAATCTATTGCTGCAGATTTTTAGCTTTGATCAGAGTGGCTGGAATCTACTGAAAATCACCAGCATGACAAGACCTACAAAATAAGTCCTGATCGGAGTTGGCTCCAACAGAGAACCTCCAATGGTTAAGTCAGAAACTAGAACAAGAGAGAAAGAATGTGAGAGGGTAGGATTTTAAGGGATGCCAGTATGTATACCTGAAGGGTCCTTTTTTTACCTCTATTTATAAGGAGACAAGAGCCATAAGAGAAAAAATGATGGAAGACCTTTCCAATCTCTCTGTCCATACCACTCATGATTTTTGAATTCATGAAATACAAGGATTATTGTGGCGTGTTACTCATCGTGGGATTTGAGTGGTCTACTTGGGCATGGTCCAGACAATAATTCCTCTTGATTTGGACTTTGGTGGTAGACATCACCTTATCTGACGTGCAGTCAGTTACTCTTAGGGGTAGTTTGATTTGATGCAACCTCACCCAACATGCATCCAGCTGTTGGAGTGGTATAGTCCCATATGGAGTGATGTGACTTAATATGACCGCATGGGGGTTGACTCTTCCTAACAGGGTAGCTAGCGATAGTTGAAGGGGATATAGTCTGCAGCTAAGGATGAGGATCAATGGGGGATCCTTCGATCGAAGACAATACTAGGCTCAGGATCATTTTTGGATCGACATCTGATGTCCAGGGTCACTCTGATGTTAGTGGCTAAGGACCTGGGAGCAGAGTTAAAATTGACAGCCAAAGCCTAGATTAGCAACTGAAGTTATGGTTGGTGGCCAAAGCTAGGGTTGACAGTCGAAGTTAGGATCGGTAGAACTTTCCACTAAGAAGCTCCATTCGGAAGGACCGGCTAGAGAGCAAGGATTGATGAGGTCCGAAATGAGATTTTTCGCTGCTTCATTATGTACTGAATGATCCTTCAGCATAGCTTCTTCATCGTTCTGAGATGACATATCTATCACTGCGATTGTACTCATTTATCTCTAACCAGTGTTGTGGTAATGACCTGGCATACTTTGTCAAGGAACATTCCTTGGCATGTGTCTTTGACGCGGGTGACGTACCACACTCCAACATATGCCCCTCAATAGGACCATCATATGTTTTAGCGAGGGAGAGTATACAATTTTATTAAGAGAGAGTGTGTGTTGCCCAGAAGTCACAAATCAAGAGGGAGTGTGAATTAGATTTTTCAAAAATTTTATAATTAAAATAAGTATGTGCACTAACTATCAAGTAAAAGGGTGCTTGTGAAGTGCAGGAGGAGAGATATGATAACTTGAGACAACTAAAAAATAGATAATTATACAATTATAAATATAATAAATTTATAGTGGTTCGGTATCTAGCTCAACACCTATATCCACTCCTCAAGTATCTCTATTTAGCAATTTTATTATAATCCTCTTGATTATGGCATAATTATTTTTATTGGGATCAAAATCACCCTAGTTGATTTTATGCAAGCTCACAAATCAAAATCTTTCCCACTAAGTCCACTTGACTTAGTCAAATACAACTATCCTATTATGAGCTTAGACCAACCTAAATTCCTAAGTTTCTATACTTAATAAACTTGTTACAAACTCAAGAATACAATAAGTAGCAACTTAGAGTTCAAGAAATGAAAAGTCTTTATAGTCCAAACAAGTCAATATAGATGTCTCTTGAATATAATGACTTTCTCCTTGAATGATTGAGAGAAACTTGATTAAATACTTGAAAAAGATGCTCTAATTGGTAGATCACATAATCAATATTTTCAAGCTCTCTTCAATTGAATTAATTATCGAAAGATTGTCTTGAATACTTTCTTAAAAGTTCTTCCTTCATTTTCTTTGTTTTGTTTTCTTTTTGCTTCCTTTCTCAAAACTTAAAAAAAGATCTATTCCCCAATTGAATTCAATACCTAAATATGTCCAAAATTGATTGAAGAAGGTGAGAAGACCATTAGATAGCTCAACAAATTGTTACATCCAATTCTAATAGTTAGAAATTTTTGAAAAGCTAGTTGTTGTGCTATTAGAAAGTAAAGGAGTCAACTTTAATTTTTAGGAGTCGACTAAACCTTTTCAGGAGTTGGCTCGACTCTTCAAGAGTTGACTCATAACCTACACTATCTTATATAGTCCTTTGTCTTCTAATTGTGGTTAATCTGGGATCGACTTGGCTTTTAATGGGTCAACTCGAGTTACAGTGGAGTCGGTCATGATTTTTTTGGGGTCAACCTGAGTTGTGCTTAATTTCCACTTCTCTCTATCTGTATCGTGAGATCATTCTAGAGTCGACTTGTATTTTAGTGGGTTTGACTTGTCTAGTGAACTTGACTCATAAATTTCTGGAATTGGCTTATGTTCAAGATATTTTTTTATTGCTTTTTATCTAGTAGCATGAGATCATTTAGGAGTTAGCTCTTGTTCTAATAAGGTTACTTGTCTAGTGGAGTCGACTTATGATTTTCTGGGTTCAACTCTTGCACTATGCAATTTTCAATTAGAGTATGCCTAAGCTGGCTTAAGTGTATCATGGTCGACTCTTATCCTCTGTCCTTTGTTGGGCATATTAAGAAACTTCTCCCTAGTTTTAATAGACTTCTTGATTGTTTGTGCAACTTATGAGCATCAAGAGCTTTTTCTACGAGCATGCTCTTAAGTTTTTATTAGAATCAAATATACTTAATATTTTGACATCATCAAAATCAATCATTTGATCAATAAAGAGAGAGAGAGTGATATGAAATGTAAGGAAGAAACTTTTTTTTGTGAGAAGTCCTTACAAGAGAAAGTTGAACTCATTGTTTTGGCCTTAATTTTTCAATAAATTTTCTCTCCAAATTTTTTTTGCACCACTATTACTTGATTTAATTGTTGCTTGTTTTGGATCTTGGGTTAGCAGCTTTGATCTACATTGAAAAACATGCAATTCTAAATATTCTCACTATCATGATTCATAAACTTGTTTGGCACTGATTGTTATGTTTTTATTTACTTACAAAGCAGGATATTGTCATATGGAGGTTGATATTAGTGATAATATTTGCAAGGTACTTTTGCCATTCTTTATTTTATTTCTCTCTCTCTCTAAAAGCAATAATACCTTGCTAAGAAAAGTCGTAACGGTTCTACCAACAATCTAAAAAGGATTTTTTATCAAATTAATATTTATTTTAAAAAAAACTATAAAAATAATGCTCTTGACAAAATATTTATCAAAGTACTATGCGAAACAAAGTCACCCTTTCAAAGGATGACTTTGTGTGCTGAGTCACCACTTTCTATGCCATGTGGAATGTGGAGTCAGCAGCTGGAGAACCACCCCATGGTAGGGCGACTCATAGAGTCACCCTATGAAAGTCGTCCTACCATAAGGCGACTCTATAAGTCGCCCTACCATAAGGTGACTTAGAACTTTAAGTAGAAAAAAAAGTCTAAACCCTCTCGACTAAATCCCTTCCTCCCCTCTCCGTCACTTAGAAAAAAAATACATGTAAACCCTCCCTCTCCCTATCAGTCCCCAGTGCAAGAAACCCCCCTCCTCTCTCTCTCGGTCCTGACGTGAGAACCCCCACGCGCGACGAACCCCCTCCACTCCTCCTCTCAGTCTCTGGCATGACGAACCCCCCTCTC
>KE504837.1:178040-195299 GCA_000441515.1 Elaeis oleifera
TGTCCTGTTCCATGGAGAAATCGGGTACCTCTGTCCCATGGGATTTAAAATCTTGCTTATATTATGCTCAATTGCTTGGGTTGTAAGTGATGCACAATTAAATATTTAATAAATTGGATATGATTATGTATGAAAGCTCTTGATTTCTTAAAATCTTTTATATTTCATAATATTCTTATAACGAAAGAAAGAAAGAAAGGAAAGAAGAAGAGGGGAGAGAGATAGAGGATATCTATCGGGACCATTGCCGGGATGGGATGGGACATTAGGGTGTCTCGTTCCATGGAGAAATTGAGATACCTCTGTCCTATGGGATTTAAAATCTTTTTTTTTTTATTATGCTCAATTGCTTGGGTGTAGGTGATGCACAATTGAAATATTTTAATAAATTTGGACAGGATTATGTATGAAAGCTCTTGATTTCTTAAAACCTTTTATATTCTTATAATATTCTTATAACCTTTTATAGATTTTTTTTGAATTTTAATTTAGAATGCTACATATAGTTCGGCTAACATATTTTCTAACACATCGCACTTCCTGCAGATGTATACCATTCAAATATAGAAAGTGCGATGAAAGTTGTGGTTCTAAGCCCAAGAATATTATTGAAGTTCTTATGATAAATTCACAAAGTGGACCAGGCCTTCTGTTTCCAAAGGTATGATATTCCTAGCTGTATGTTGTTATCACCACCACAAGTTGTTAAAAAAGAGGAAGGCTTATATAGCCTTGCAATTGTACTTATGTTTTGTTGAATACACTAGCATTCACCTGATTGTAAGGAGACTACTGAACTGATCTCTTTTGAAAGGAGGTATGACTGTTTCATAATGTTACCTTCCTTTAGTAAGTGGAGAGACAATATAATATGCTTGATCCTCTCATTAAACCCATAATTGTTTCAATTCGTTTATTGGCTATCACAATTTGTTCACAAGGTCTCGAAAAACTTAATTCCCCTTTCTTCAATATCTTCAACCACATTTATTCTCATGTATTGTGGGTTGTGGTTCTGTATTCGAGCTTTTCATCAAATTTGACAACAACTTATATCTTCTAATCTTGTCTTGTTGTTATTGGACTAACACTCAGTGTTCGATGTTTAGTAAATCTGCAAGTCCATAGGTAATACCTATACTAAGGAAGACCTTCAGAAACCATGATATGGAACACATCTTAAGAAGTTCCTGTAGAGTGTGTAAATTATCTGGACGGTCTCACTTGAAGTTTTACATGCTCGGAGAAATTATTTGTCTATATAACTACTCTAATTTTAAGATACTCATCATCTGACTGCCAATGATACACAAAACCATTTTTTGTACCACACAAACCTCTCCTGTGAGTTTTCATGGAAAACCATCTTTGATATCGAGTTGCACATGTTATATTGTTATGTCTGGTTGATATGTATGTCAACAAAGCTGAGATTTGCAAAATGGGAGAATGTCTCAAAACTTCAAGAACACAACCCGAGGTCATTTTAGCAACCAGAAATAGCTTTAATCTATTATTGGCTTGTTAGATTTTAATTTCTGTTTTGGAAAATGTGATTGGCAGTAACTACTCAACTCCTGCATATTGTGCTGCTTTTTTTTGACATATTGTACTTCTTTTCAATTTGATAATTTTTAAATCTTCATTAGCAGATAAATTATTAGAAAGAAAAGATCAATAGAAAGGTATGAAAAAGAAAGATACTTTTTCTAAATGAAAAAATTCAGTTATATTGGATAGTATGTACAGGTATATTATGTGTTTTTTAGAGTAAATGTAGCCAAGTTGGGGGAAGGTTCACCTGCATTGAAGACTTGCTCCTAGTCTTGCATCTACTTGATCTAATATTTTGTCAGTGATTAGCCCCCTTGATGGTTGTTTCTTAGTTTAATTTGTTCTCCATTCTATATTTTTTCCTTCTAGAATCTGGTCATGGTATCATCACTAAAAAACACACCATTTATTTGCCTATCACATGGCCTATTGTTTTATAATTGTTTAGTCCAAATGCTTTATTCTTCTGCATCATATTGCTTACTAGGACACCCCTTTGCCATTCCCAAATCCAACTATATTCTCATCTTTGCTCTCTCATCTGTATCAATGGCAGAAAAATACAGTTGGAGAATAAGAAGCATGCACTGCATTCTATTTCTTTATTAATTTTTAGGGGTGGATCTATTGTGGAAGGAAGGGAGTCAACTTTGTTAATATTGAAAGAGTTGGTTGATTTAGATCAAATTCCCATTCAGGCTTTCGAAGTTTAAGGCTTTTGGGAAGGGTGTTGTCTTCTAGTTTTCTTATAGACATTTGAGTTTAGGACTAATCTTGGTCATGGTCACATTTAGTACTTGATGTTCTTGGTTATCATATCCTTGACCACACATACACAAAATATGTACATCTACTGGCAAATGAAAATAACAATCTCTAGGGTATGAAGCATGGTTTGCCGAACCATTTTGAACCAGACGGTTCAAGGCGTTTCGAGCCGTACCAGCCATCAATCGGGATGGTTTGGCCTTCCCAATCGGAACACCAGATGAGGGAGAGCAAAAGAGAGGGAAAGAGAGGAAGAGAGAGAGGAGAGGAAAAGAGGGACGCCATCGTCGGAGGGTCGTGGAGGCCTCTGAGGCTCTATGTCGCTCAATAAAAATTTAATCAAGAGAGATAAAAGAGAGGGAGAGTGACGGTGTCAGAGGGAGACGCAGTCGGCAGAAAGACCGCCGAAGGGCATCGGATGGCCGTCATTGCCATTGGACGAAGTTGTGGCCATAGAACAAGGGCGACCGTCCTTGTTTATCATATATATATTTTTAAAACGATAATGAATAGTAAAGCCGACAATGGATTTGCTGGATTTATTGTGGTCGTGGTTTTTTAAAACAATCTTATGAAATAGGGGCGATTTCCCCTGTTCCATGCCAGTGGAGCTGCGGGCTGCAATTTCGCCATCGGCATCCATGGAAGCTAGTTGGAGGCCCTCCGGTGGCCTCTCCACCAGCTTTTCGTCCCTTATTTTCTTTCACTCCCCACCTCTCTCTTTCTCCCTCTTGGCTGCGAGTTGGCGGAGGAAATAAGGCCTTGGCGGCCCTTCGAGCGTGCCTACGGCGTCCTGTGGCCACTGTCGGCATCTTCTCCAGCCACCCTTTCCCCCTCCCTCCCTCCCCTCCTCCTCTCTCTCTCTTCCTCCTCTCTGGTTCTTTCTTTGCTTCTGTGTCGGTTTGTGCCGGTTCAATCTAGTATGGATCCATTTTGACTTGTACTGTCTGCTAACTGGCACGGGTCCTACCATCCCAGTATCGATTCCGCAGATCTTGGTAGGAAGTTTAAGGAGGATCTTAGCGTTCCTGTTGGAAAGCATGCAATAGTTACATTATATGCGGCTAGAACTAAATCATTCAAACAATTTTATTTATGAGAAAATATTTCTGTCCCATTATTTTTTTGAACATGAGATTTTTGACTATTATGTTTTTCAAGGCTATTAATGCTCCCCTATTAATCAACTGAAAAACACCTCTTAGAATTAGTTTCTAAATAGTATTGGAAATTTGGTTTAGTGTGACTTATAGGATGGTTGCTTGCATCTCGAAGATGAATTTGCTATCTACATCACACCTTGCCTTCTTTGTCTAGATTCTTTTTGAAATGTAGGACAATCTAGAGGGTTGCTCTTTGGTGATATGAGCTTGAATCAAAATCTACCAAAATATGGCAGGTCTCCGTGGTTGCCTTTGTCACCAAAACATCCCATCCGGGCTACATGTGGGACATTTCTTGTGTAAATTACTTGTCCAGGAGTTCAACAACATTTCTGAGGGCTAATTTAGGTTGGTATCTAGTAATGGAGAAATGGTTGTGGGGGTATATTTCGTCAAAGAAGACCAATTCTAGCTAAGATGGTTCCTGAAAGCATACCTATTTGAGACTTGCTCTCCAAGTACCTTAGCATGCAAAAATCCAAAGTAAATGAAACAGTTTCATCCACTAAGATAAATTATATATGCTTCTGGGTTAAAAGGCTTCATACTCTAACTTAGAAAGAGAAGGTAAAAAGGGATAGTACTAATAGTCGGTTAAGGTTTGGATGAGTCTACCGTAGAGCACAATCATCAAGGCCATAATTTTTTCACAGTCAGGTTTTATTCCATCTGATCTTTATCAATGATACTCTTTGGATCTTGAAAGACATAAAAGGGTAAGAAATCCTACTGAACAACATAAAGCAATGGCAAACTTAGATGAAAATTTACTATTTGCAAAGTTGACGATAATGACAAAGAGCTAAGGACAAGTTTTATTTAGAAGAATGGCAGATGAACAAAGTGTAGATACAGATGGAAGCATGGTATGCCATGTACCATATCATCAGAAAGTTGCTAGGAATAAGAATGTTTAGGGCATATGAACTAGAATTAGTTGAATTGTTAATGTTGCCCAGAAGGAGAAATCCGGAAGACAAGTGTCATTAACGGTCAGATGACATTTGACGAAATGCCGTTGACATGAGTAATGGAGGAGGAAATAAGAGATTTCATTGAGACAAATTTGATTACCTTGTTATATAATGAGAGTTCCTCAATCAAATATGTGTGTTTCACTTATTTTTGATTGTTTGCCTGCTCTAAAATTGGATTACGTATATTTAGTATTAATCATACAAGTACTTGAAATTAAAAAATATATTCTGAAAATATGAACAAGTTATATCTAATATGATCATGCTAGAGATTTTTTTCTTTTTTGCATTATATAATCTAGTGATATAAAATGGACAATTCAATTATTGCATATCATATTCGCTTATTTCATAGCATATCTAATATCCTAAGTTGCTTAACCGTCAAGTATACTCATCTTTTAACAATGCAAGCATCAGGGGCTCTGTGTTATTCTCATTCTTGTTGTCATAAACACAGCAATCTCCTTTTGGTTGAGTAGATGACTCAGGTTGTGACCTTGTTTTCCATGTTTTAGTGGAGTGTCTACGCCAAATATGATGAATTTTTAGAAATATAACTGAGGTTTGTGTTGCCTGTAGGATATCCAGGCATTTAGCTTCTTTTTTCTTCACTTACATATTGCAGAGAAAAGACCTTTCTTTATTTTAAAGAAAAGAGTTTCAGTTGCATCAAAATTCATGTGGGCAATTGGGACACACAAGTAAATTTAAAACACAGTCTTGGTCACCTGCATCTTGTTTTCAACACAGATGGTCAGAAGTCAGACGTTCGTCCCTCTTGCTGTATTCTGCAATTCTTTCTTTGTTGTATGTGAGAAATGGTCTAGGGGCTTAGTTCCAGTCCATCATGACCTGAACTGTATGTCATTATATTTCAGATCTACATTTTGAACCTCAAGTTAACCAACTTGCTTTTCTTGTCGAGTATCATATTATGTTTGCATCTAGGTC
The DNA here is from genome assembly GCA_000441515.1 of Elaeis oleifera. Classification (NCBI taxonomy): domain Eukaryota; kingdom Viridiplantae; phylum Streptophyta; class Magnoliopsida; order Arecales; family Arecaceae; genus Elaeis; species Elaeis oleifera. Next base: position 183,457 of record KE504837.1, read on the forward strand.
ATTTTTTTCTTGGCTGAAGTCTGGTTTGGTCCAGTGAGCCGGACATGAGCTTCACCAGATTGCAATGTCAGCTATAGAAGTTGTCCTGTGACCCAACTTGATTGGTCTGAGACTTGGTTTGCATCTGCTTGAAATTGGGTTTGTTCTGGTCTGACTCATTGGCATGTTATCTTGTCCATAAAATAACATGCTACAAAGTGACAACTTCTGCAACATGCACCTTTGCAACTATGTGACTGACCAGAGATGCACATCCTCTCTTGAATAATTAAGTTTGATGGAGAGAAAGGAAGTGTTTGGAGTGTCATATCCTATTCCCAACATCCTTAATACTATTTGATGCTATGGAGATTTATTCGCAGAGTATTCTGTTGCTAGTGTATTCCTGAACTACTATATTTCATGCATTATTTTTTTGTTTTTCAGGCACCATTCAACATGGATTAGAATGGGTGGTGCATAGTACTAAATATTTTCTTTGGGTTTAGTTACTTGACTAGCAATGCAGATCTACTTTTGCATGTGATATATAGTCTACGTGGCTACTTATACAACTTTAGCATATGAATATCTATCACTTATTTATGATGCATATATTTTCTGTATGATATTCAAGTTGTGGTGATCAGAAGGTTGGCATGTTTTCAACCTAATATATTGGCTATAAGTTTCATTCTCTGGTAGTTAAAAAAAAATAATTAATTTTGCAGCACTTTATAAGTTTATGACAATAACAGTTTAAGCATTTTTAGGATTTTTGGAGTTTCAGTTTTTGTAGATATTATATGTGTCAATCCATTGTAGTTTTGTGAATACAGTTTCATGTGACATGAAAAGTTTATCTGTTTAAGACATGAAGCGATGAGAACTGTTACTTACAGTTATGGTTCTATATGATTTTTGATTACAAAGAATGATATTATATGGTAACCTATGCACAATATGCAACTGCATTAGGTGTACTTTGGCCATCATACATCTATGAAGTAAAATTGTTTGATATTGATGCTATGAGGTAATCTTGCACGCGGAAAACACTACTGTTGCTCTTTGCTCTCGATGTTTCCAGTGCATATTTCAGTTTATCATGGCAACATAGGTGGCAGTTTTCAAGTGTCAATAGTTGTTTGGAAATTAATTTATCTAGGGGCTGTTTGGATATGCGGTGCCACATCCTTATGATAGACCATACATTAGGATGGAATCTATTGAGGAGAGGAGATGGGGAAGGTGAAGCCTAAGGGATGGATAGGCCCTTGACACCAGAAATCACCGATGGGGTAGTTAGCTTTCTTATTCCCATTCACTTCTCTCTTCCCTGGTTTCCTCTCTGCCAATAGTCACTCAAATGGGAAACCACATATGTTTGGCAACCTTGAACCCAAGTAGCCCCTTAACATTTCAGTTAACTTTCATTTGCTATATTATTTTCATTCACTTGCTTTGGTTTAAAATTTTTGGTTCCTTTTTGTTGAATTGTTATTTATGCTCCATACAACTACTTAAACTCATCCAGGTCATTTTTTTAAATTTACATTGACTGCAAAATTTCTTTCTTTCATCATATGTTTTTGGTTCTATTTCTAAATTTGATGCAATGTAAATTATCTTAAGTGAACAGTGAGGTGGCCTTACATATTTTGTGTTAATGTGATTCCTGTAAACTGGACTCGACAAATCAATCTGGAATGAATTGCTGAAGTTGAGGTGCTCTTGCTTATTTGTCGAGTTTCTGTTTTGAGATAGCTAATTGGTTACTTAGGCTTCTAAGGATTTGTCAAAGCTTCAAAAATTTGGAGGTATTTCAGTTGGCTGTGATTTAGGAAGCAGGGTTGTTCATGAGAATCTAGAAAATTTTATGTAGTTAAGCATTGAGTGTTGTGGAAGTGTTGGCATCATGAGACAAATATAGTTTTTTGGTTTATTGGAAAAGATCTGCCGTTAATACCTTAATGTGTATGAGCAAGGCTTCTACAAGGGCGAAGGAATGTTATTCTCTGAATTCCACCACGAATGAGTATACAATTTAGTAGTCAAGGAACTATGTGGCATCCAGATGATTACCTAATAAGAGCTTTGTAGTAGGCTAATAGCATGATGGGTAGATATGTTTTATAGGTATGATTTTCATGCAATGAATGAATGGAATCACATAAATGATTAACATAGATAATAAAATGCTGAGGTGAATTTGTGCGTATGGATTAATGTCATCTTAAAGCAAATGACTATATCTCTTTAGGGCGTTGATGCTTCAAAATAATTTGATAATTATTATCTACATTACCTGGACAGTTGCATCCAGCTCCAAACTTCTGTGATGGATATTCATCCAAATTGGATATGTATTGGACACTTGGATATGTGTGAAATTTTTGGTTGCCACCTTTAATCATTGGCAGAAAGCTGAACTCTCCCAACGATGAGTTTAACCATCCATTTTAATATTAGGAGCATTTGGTATTTTTAGAGGATGGTCAAGGATATAGCCGTATAGGTGCTGAAATAACTTTGCAAATGTTATTTTTCTTCTATCCTAAATTAATTGGGAAGCTAGAGTGAGAATTATATGTATTGAAAGACATTAACAAACATTATTTTGTTATTAAGTTTTATAATATTTAGACAAACATATTTAAAGGTACAAAAACATATGTGATTTAGTTTAATTAAATTTTATCCTATGTGTCCCCATGTCTCAATTTTTCTATCTTGCTGACTTAGACATTCGGATACACATCTGAAGCCGATTTTCGTGTCATTATCGATGCAGTACTTGTTGTCATTCAACCATGCTAGATGATTTGCTTGCAGGCATTATGTTATTTGTCCTATTTCTGTCAAAATGTTCTTAATTTTTTTCCTATTATTGATCATATTACATACATTTGTTGGTGACCATCATATTTAAGAAGATATATGCCATCTGTTCTGATTGTCTCTATCTTTGTGTAAACATGGACTGTATAACAAGGTTTCTTTCCCTTCATTGCATTTTTCCCACAGTGTAAAATTTACGAATATTGTGAAGCGGAATATCTAATATTCTCTAGAAGATGATGCACAACTGAGAAATATATAACCATGGAAGACAGGAGCAAAATATGGTTTATCCCCATTTTAACTTTGTAACCCGTTTAACTTTGACAACCATTTCTTTTAGAAAAAGAATGAAATTTAGCTTCTAAAGCTCCAGCCTTGTACCTTCATGTTGCTACTTCCCTGACTTCTATATTCCTGCAGAAACTTTTCTTATGGTCTTTACGGACCATGGTTTAGGCTGCATCACTAAGTGAAAACCTGTTTCTGAAATTTACTGCCACCAAGTTCCATGTGGTGGTAGACCAAGTCTTAAAGTTGAACTGTTGAAGTATGGGGGTTATAGTAACCCAGAAGCAGCTAAAAGTAAGAGAAAGGCAGTTTTCCACTTCATTAGTATATTCTACTGACACATTTCCTTCTGTCCATTTTGCTAAATGGCTCTTTATTTTCTTGCCAAATCATGATACTGGAAGGGTCCTTTCATGCTAATTTTATTCTTGAGTCGTGTAACATTATTATTACTATGTTTCTCATCCTCATGGTCTCATATAATTCACATGGGTGGGTATTCCTTTTGGTCTCTTGTTTGACTTTTATTACTTATGAGGTTGCTCGAGCTTTTTACTATAATTATCTTTTCTTCATAGGGAGGTGGGAAAATGATGAAACTGTTGAAGAGGCTGCTGTAAGGGAAGCTCTTGAAGAAGCAGGTATTCGAGGGGATATAATGGTATGGCATTGTTGTTGTTCTTTCATCCTGGAATGCACCTTAGTAGACTATTTGTATGAACAAAATGTATACATGAAAATAGAGGCAATTGTTTTAACGACTTTACATGGATGGTGCTCATTATATGTGTGATACTGATACGTTGCACATTAGAAAATTTGATTAGCTCAACATGAAGTTTGATTACCAAGGAAGCCTCACTAGTTTTTCCCCTGCAGGAAATCTTAGAGAAATTTTAATAAAGAAATTCAAGCCAGGTGATTTTTTTTTTTGAATTTTAAAGCATGACCTTTTAAGCATATTCATCTGATATACGTAGAGCCTTTGGATATTTTATGGAGTACACAGTCCTCAGCATTCATGTAGTGGCTTGTGCTTATAACTCAAGTAAATGATAGTTTTGGCTCTTTATATGTATTATCAGGATTTTTAAAGTATTTTATCAACTTTTGCTCGAATATATACACTCTATTCGGGATAAACCTGTGCTAACCTACTCAACGACCAATATGCTAGACAGATCTGAGTATTTGATGTTTGATTACCCCATGATATGCGTGCAATCACGTTAATGACATTCTGAAATGGTTTCAATTTTTAGCAAATGGAATACATTACATGGTTTGGCATGTTAGTATTGCTCTATTCTCTATCTCAGTCATGCAATAAATTCTGCTAATTTTGCTGCCAAATTAATACTAACTAATATCATTTGTTGTGAGAAACTGAGAATGTAATGCATTTGACCATTTGTGTTAAGCTTATAGTTTCAAATGTTGTGTGTCCCGATCATATCACCAATATCCGATGCAGTTGTGTAGAGTGTTGATACTTGGCCCAGGTCAACATAGGAGACGTGCAAACTTCTGAATAAAAATGTAAATTTTACAGATTGAGAAAGAGACTAGGAAAACTTTGTCCCCTGCTTTTGACTATTAAAGATCTGTGAAGATGAAAAACCATGTGAGTCTTCAAAATCTGTGTTATGATTTTATAAACCAATCTTACATTTTGAATTTCATCTGATAGGTAAAAACACTGCATAATATTAACATTGCACAAAATGCGTCTAGCAGTCAAGGTGCACGGTATGGATTGGCCTAACAATAGCAAGTCAACACATGTCGAAAGATATAGAAGGCATGTGCAATTTGATATAGGGGAGGCAGTTGCTGGATTTGAGTCATATGTTATGTGGTTTCAAAGCAAAATTGATAGCCATGTGTAATTTGGTAACTGTAACTGACTAAACAACATCTAATCCATCTCTAAGAATATTGGATTTTTGTCTTCAATTATGGATCCTGACTAGCCATGAGTAAAATTACAAGGTGGAGCGATGCAGGGAAGCTGTTGGAGGCAAAGGATGGCAGAGGGAGAGCGGTGTTGGGAATTTCTGGATGATAGGGGTTCTTGGAGCCAGGGTGGTGCCTAGGCATGGCAAACAAGCTTTATTTTATCTTGGGAGGGTTAAAGTTTCAAGTTGGGAATAGGGCATATGGGTGGGGTGGTGCACTTAGGTATTTAGAGATCAGGTGATAGAAGTGTGTATGAGTTAATATGGTACAGCTGCTAGAAGTTGTGTATGAGCTAATATGGTACAGCTGCTTGAATTTGTGTATGAGCACTGGAAATTTTATGTCGTAAACGTCCATAAGCACTCCTATAGTTGCATATATGGAATTCCAAAGTTGTATTCTTCTAAATGAGGGGAACTATGTCAGTAGAATTTGCCTATTAATACCCTGTACATTCTCTCTTGGGCAAAGGAGCAAGAGATACTTGTGAATTAATTGACAACATATAGGAGAAAATTAGTAAAAGAGAACTAGAAACAACAAAGGTCAAAGATTAATAATCCTTTTTCTAGGAGCTTTATCTCGCGCAACATATTCTGATCATAATATGGGGTTGCTACAAATTAATAGCTGCTTCTTTTAGGCTCCCATTAAGATGTTGATGAATCATCAGAACCTTTAGAAGAAAGAAGAAACATCAGTTAGGATGGATGAAGTGGAGGCAGTATGTTCTAGATGTTGTTTTTTGCACTGCACTTCAGCCTATCAACAGATCTGATTTTCATTCAAATTCAATTGATGGTCTTGATCTACTAGGGGAGTTGCATCCAGTTATCTAACAATGATCTGGTAATCAATGGATTTGAATTTGGATAGGAGTTGACTTTCTCTCATGGCAACCCGATCTAATTTGACTAAGACATAACATTGTTATGTCATACAAATAAACTACCTACGGCCTGACCCAAGCCTCTGTCCCTCGCTCTCCCCCTATCTTTCTCCCTCTCCAACTATATGATGGCTCCGAAGGTTGGGTCTTGCACCAGCCTTCACCATTTCCACTGCCCTGGCCACCAAACCACAACAAAGAAAAGAAAAAAAACTGATGTAAAGAAGAGGGAACTATGTCAGATATCACATTCTTCACATACTCCAATCAGGGTTGAACTTAAACTGAATGTTCATATCATCTCCGACTTAGATCAGATTTTCTGTGATATGTTAGAGTTGGACTGATCTGGTTTAAATCTGATCCTTTTACAGGATTGATCATAGAATATGTTTAAAATTTACAAAAAGGCGCAAATAGTTATCTGCACATTAAAATGTGGGCACTTAATTGGTTTCAGTAATCGTGGTTTTGCAGCCCTAAGTACTTGGAGGCATGGTAAAATTTAAGGTCAGTCATAAAGGAGCAAGGAGACTAAACATAGGTGTTACCCCATCTGATATGGTTCAGAGGTTACTGAAGCTTTGAGGATCCTGATTCCTGGATATAATCCCTCTGTTAGAAGCAGCATGTCTGATTAGACCTCTCCTTCTATTTCTTGAGGTAATCGACATCAATATAACGAAAGTGAAGGACTCACAACAATGATTGAAGGTCCTGAATAATTGACCTGTTCACTAAGCAGAGTCACGAATCTTCCTTCCTTGCCTTCAACTGCCAAGCAGAGCATTCTTGAACTGTTTATAAAGATCAAGAAATAAGAAGGGTGGAGCATGAGGAGGGATTAAATGTTGATGGAATTTGAAACGAAGCAGAGTCATAATACTAGGTAAAGGGATGATAGCTACTAGCTATTTCTTAACTATGTAAAGCTATTTATTTAAGCAAGAGTTTGGGAAAATACATTACTCGGAGTATTAACCCTTACTTCGACTGATTGGAAAGCATACATTTAAAAGATAAGACTTGCTGATCTTGCTATATTCTCACTGTACAGATTCGTTTGTATTTGTTACTGATGTTTTTTCTTCATCTGATGCTCGAGTTCATGTTTTTGGGTTCTATGGACTACACTTGTTTCGTTTTTGCCCTGGACAGCTGTTCCTTTTATTGTTTGAGTTGAAGAATTGGTTTGTGCTTCCATCCAGGAATTTTTGGGATTCTATTACTTCAAAAGCAAAAGTCATCAAGATGAGTTTTGCCCAGATGGCCTGTGCAAAGCTGCAATGTTTGCTATGCATGTCAAGGAGGAGCTTGGCTCATGGCCAGAACAGAGCATGCGCCAGCGGAGATGGCTTACCATTCCTGAAGCACTGGAGCAATGTAGGCATCCATGGATGCAGGTAGCTCTTATTGAGGGATTCTCAAAGTGGCATGCCAATACCATGATGAGTGCTGAAGAGGGTGATCCTGGAACCATCAGTCCCAGCCCAGCAAGATGAACCTGCTCTGAGAGTGCCAGTACTTTTTTTTTCCTTTGTTTCTTGAAGATACAGAAACAACACCAATCTCCAGATGTTTACTTTGAATGGACTAGCGCAATGTTTCCCTTTTAAGTAAAACAGAACAACACCAGTGCTCTTCTGATGTGTAACCGTTTGACAACTTCTCACTAGTAGGCCTTGTACTGCCTGACTATTGATGTTTCTGCATTTAATGAGTCTGCAATCTTAAGGGTATGCCTTTTGCCCTCCAGTAAAGATGCTTGTGGATGAATTCTAATGCTCTTGCTCATGTGTCTTCTGATGATCCTTATGATCCAATTGTGTTCTTTTGATCAAACTAGGTCATATCTGATCCAAAGAAAATGTTAGAAGCCTCTTTAACTTTTCTGTATCTGCCTTGACTCTGTCTCTGGCACCATTGACCGCAATTTTCAGCATGCAGAATTTAGTTTGCATGAACATGTGATTTACTTGCAAATTAAGATGTGCATTTGCAAGCTTGCAAGAATGTAAAGCAGGAGTAGAAATGGAAATTAACTTTGTTCTTGACGTTCAGGTCAGTGTATATTGTCCAAAGGGCAGTTCCAGCTGGCCGCATGTTGGATGTAGGTTAAGCCTGGATTCTAGACCTAAAACTGGAGTCACCTGTTTCATGCATGTGAATGATCGCTAATGCATGCTTAATCTTGAATTCCCGCAGAAAATTAGCTGATTAACTTGGTTTCAAATTAAGTTGTATCCAGCCAGTTATTCAGCCTCATCTATACTGAGCCCCATGGTAGAGACTCCAGACTGGGTAGGCTAACATCAGGCATTCTTCAGATTATCTGTAGTCTGTGCGACCGTATGATATAATGAAGCGACATCAAGTTAACCTGAATACTCTTGCATTAGTACTCCTAATTGTACGTCTATTTTATGATGCAATAGAATGATTTAAACCGATCTTGCAAAGGCATTACTGACCATCTGGTTTTCCCGCAAATGATAATGTCATAATATTAGAAAAGTATGACTTGGCTGTTGCTAGAGTTATCTAAAATTACATGTACTATAAAACTACATGTGAAAAGGATTGACTTGCAGAAACAAACAATTTGCAGTTTTACACACATCATCCAATTTTTTGGCAAGCGCCTGTGGTAAGATCAGGATTAATCTATGGTTGTTTGCATTATGAACAATGCAATTCCAAGCCTAAATAGAAAAATTAGTCTAACTTTGGTCACAATCCAAACCAAGAGTTGGATAGCATCTTGGCTAGATTTTATGAAGGAACCTGTTTGCAACTATCACACCCCTAGCTTGAGATTGCAAGCTAGGAGTCACAGCAACTGCTGCATACTCGTGGAAAACTATCCTCGTAAGCATGAAAGGAATCTCATATATCATAAAGAAATAGTAAAATAAATAATCAATAAATTAACATTCAAACTTAATTCAAATAACTAAATCAAATATCTTACTAAATAATATTCCAAAAGCTTCCATCAAACTTCAATAAATCTTAATCAAAAATAAAGATATCAAACTCTATTTCTAATTATTCTCTTATAATGAATCCTTGAGTTAAGCGAGTTCTTTGAATCCATAAAAATAGTAAACTATAGAAAAATGAGCTAAACAACCTAATAAATAATGAACACTCTAGCTAGATCAATCAAACAATAATTGTATGTTGAAATAAATATATAGAGTATGTTAATTCAAAATATAGAGCACTATCAAAATAATATGCACATGAATTCAACCTTTCCAAAACTCATAGTTTATTCATAACCAATTTCTTTCAAAACATCCGGTTCATCTCGATGGGTATAAACTATGGCCATATTTATACCTTGTACCCAGGACAAAATATGAGTTCAGTCAAAGTACCATCACATAACTTTCAAATGGTAGGATATCAAAATGCTAATATATAACCCCCACTGATAGGATATTAAAATACTAGCACGTAATCCTAGCAGACGGAGTATCCAAGTGCCAACTGAAGAAAAGAACCGACAGTTTTATGCATGCAATTTTAAAATTTCAGCAAAAGTAGTTTAGATTAAACTATTTAATCTACATTGCATGCATAAGATCATATCTAAACAAAAAATATAGGATCTATAATATGAGTTTACATGCATTTAAAATCTGGAATAAGAAAAAATCTGCATCGATCACATGGACGCCATAGATCAGATCTAACCCTTAGATCTGATCAGATGAGTTCAGAACTCATTATCTTCGTGCGGGTAGTTGATCGCCGCGATTGAAACATAGATTTGAGGGATCTTCCTGGTTGCTGGCAGCTACATAGAGTGTCCAGCCTCTACGGATGGTCCACTCGAAGATCCAAACTGATCGACCTTCTCCAGGAGTGCTAGCTCGCGCGAAGGCCACCAGATGGCTGATTTCGTTCCTTTTCGGGTCTCCTGGACTCTTTCAGATCTGAATATGGATCAAGAGGAGAAGATGAAAGGGAGGAAGAAGTGCTAAGAGGAGACTCTGTTCTCTTAATATTCTCTCTTCCCTAAAACCCTAAAGTTGAGACCCAAGGGTACCCCAAACACTCACGCCCCAAGAGGAATCAGATATCCTCTTTTCTGTTGCACGGAAGGACCGCCCCTCTCTATGCATGCCCCTCTATCTAAGAACTATTCTCATGGTAAAACTCTCTTTTTTTTTATCGCACAAAATAGAGGCATTTTTATTGTTGACATTGAGAGTGGATAAGGATAAGGATAAAGTGGTTGTTTTAGTTTAAATTCAAACTCAAACCATCTAATCCTTTTCCATGGGAGGCATCAGAAGGGGCTTAGGCATGAGACATTTCTCACACAAATATGATATTTGCATGATGAAGAAATTGGCATGGAGAAAGGTGTCGCATGGGACAATTTGAAATTCAAACTTCATTTGAACTTGTCTTGATCCAATTAGGTTCATCCTAACTAAATTAGGTTAGACCCAACATCAAGACCTAATCTAATTTGGCACTGAACCAACTCAATTAAATCTTAATCGAATTAAAATTAATTGAGCCCAGATCCTGATCAAATTAGGAATCAAATACCCTTAGTGATTAGGTCATCTCATAACCTAATCGGTCGATCTAATTGAATCTAATTCATTTAGATTTGATTCAAACCATATTACTCAATTAAATTGAGCTAATCAGTAATCTAATTGCTAATTAATCCTCTTATAATTTACTAACCCTTAGTGAATTAATTTATTATAATTTTTGCATAAGATTAATCATTAATCGAATCGACGATTATATCCTTGAACGATTCTTAATCGTTAATCAGCCATATGATTAATCAAAAACTTCTTTTGAGTGTGATCCCATAGGTTCGAACATAAGCCGATAGCATATGAATAATTTTTTTGTACCAATCAAAATGATCATCTAGCAATGGTACCCAACGTCTGGATAGGTCGAAAGATTGTAAACAATATTCAAGAACCCATTGGCATATGGTTACCGCATAATTCATCCTTTTGACTCTGAATACTCAGGATGACCTTGAGTTTAACTGTCAACCCTGAATGAGTCATCCACATTGTATTTCAATCTTTCAAATTCATCACATGGATTATCTCAATCGAGGTCTTACTGAATTGAAATATAATGATGTATTTCTCCTATAATCCAAAAGGTTAATCCCATCTTGACTCACACATCAATTTTGTAAGTACTTGACTATGTCCAGAAACCTTTTTGTAGCGAAATTCAATGCAGGGTAAATGATAATTTAAAAAATTTAAATCATTATTTTACAGCGAAAATTATTAATTAATCTAATTAATTAACATGAATTTATCCTACACTAGGATCTAAATATGATATATAGCATGCATGTATTTAAATTTGAAATTCGAATTTGAATAGTAAACACTTTACTGTAATGTGTTCAGAACACAATACCTTTGTGCGGGTAGTAGATCGCCGCAATCTGATCATCGTCGGGAGAGTCTGATCATCGTGATGCAGCCACACAGCGTGTCTGATCTCTATGGATCATCCACACGAAGCTCCCGATCTGATCGACTCCTCACGAGTGCTAGCTCGTTGTAGAGCCCTTTCGACGGTCGATGCTGATCGAACTCCTTCAATCGATGTCTGTCGATTCTTTGGATGCTCTGGATCATCAGCAGACGTGCTTGAGAAGATGTTGAAGATCTCTCTAAAATTTGATGGGCTCACGACACTCGTAGCTCACCTTCTCACTTCTCGAACCCCAGGCTGAAACCCTGGAGAACTCACTGAAACTCTACGCACTCTTTTTCTTTCTTTTCTTTCTTTTTCTCTCGGAAGGATATGGACCTTCACCTCACGCACAAAGATTCCTCACGCCCCAGACTTTCTCTCCAAATTTTCTTAC
>KE504837.1:198867-209514 GCA_000441515.1 Elaeis oleifera
AAGGTTTTGCTAAATTGAAACACGACTGTACACAGCTCCTAAACTAGAGTGATCAATCCCATCTTGACACACGCACCGATAAGTCAAGTACTTGACTACACCCAGCAGCCTTCCATCACTGAATTAGAAATTCAGGTAGTCCAGTGCCTAAGTGCAGTGAGTTGCTTGCAAGTAACCGTGACGGTCTCAGATCGGAGGGACATTTATACCCATATTCCATCGGAGCAAATCTTGACAGCAGAAATAGCTCCGAAGTCGGTCACGTTCAGTGCAGATGTACCCTTACATCTCACCTGTATGCCATATCAGTGTCTCCACACTCTTTGGTTAAGAGGACAACCATCCTATATGGCACACAACGACCTATGCTTGATAAACATTATCGTCCTTGGTAACAACGTATCATTTGGTCGCGAACAGATTTAAGGACTAAACGACAAATCTTCCTTTGTCGAGTCTAAATAGTCCTAAGGACTTCACCACAACATAGGAGTTCATTAGAAGATGAAATATTTGTGATGAAAAAGCTAAAATAATTTTATTAATTCATAATTCATGTACATATACAACAAAGAGCACAATCGTCAACAGACTGACGATTGGCTTTGGGACACTATTCCCAACACTTTTATCATTGAATTAGAAATTCAGATAGTCTGGTACCAAAACACAGTGAGTTGCTTGCAAGTCACCATGATAATCTCAGATTGGAGGGACACTTATACCTATATCCTTTATGAGCTACTCTTGACAGTAGAGTGCTCCACAGTTGGTCATGTTCCGTGAGATATACTCTTACATCTTACTTGCATGCCATACCAGTATCTCTATACTCCTTAGTTAAGAAAATAATCAACCCATATGGCACACAATGACCTATACTTGATAATCACTATCATCCTAGTAATAGCACATCATTTGGTCGTGAACAAGTTTAAGGACTAAATGATAAATCCTTCTTTATCGATTAAAATAGTCCTAAGAACTTTATCACAACACTGGAGTTCATTAAAGAAGTATACACAATGTGATGAAAAAATTAAATAATATTTATTAATAATAATTCATATATAATTTATAAAAATGAGCTCTACCGTCAATAGGTTGATGATTGGCTTTGGGACACAATTCTCAATAACTTTCATTTGGACTAAAGCCAATCGATATAGTATCGTATATCCATCTTTGATTTATGATCTTCGAACTTTTTGACACTGAGGGTTTTAGTAAATGGATCGATCAGGTTCTCCTTTTATCGATCTTTCGAAGCTTGACGTCACCTCGATCCACGATCTTTCAGATCAGGTGATAGCAGTACAGAATATGCTTGGTGCGCTAATGGGATTTCGGTTCTTTCATTTGAGCAATGGCGCCAATGCTGTCGCAGTACAATAAACAGGACCATCAAGGGAGGATGCCACTTCGAGTTTATCGATGAACTTCTGCAACCACACAGCTTCCTTCGTAGCATCGGATGTCGTGATATACTCCACCTCGCTAATTGAGTCGGCCACGATGTGCTGCTCGAAACTTTTTCAGTAGATCGCTCCACCATTCAGGAAGAAAATGTATCCCGACATGCTCTTGCTATCGTCATGATCTGATTAAAAACTGAAGTTGGTAAACCCCACAAGTTTTAAGTCAGATTCTCCATAAATAAGCCACTGATCCTTAGTATTTCTCAAATATTTAAGGATGGTCTTTACGACCTTCCAATAGTTCTCACCCAGATCAAACTGGTATTTGCTTACTATCCCTAGTGAGTATACCACATTCGATCTTGTACATATCATGACGTACATAATAGATCCCACTGTCAAAATATATGAAATTCTACTCATACGCTCTCTCTCTTGAAGAGTTGTCGGACAATCTCTCTTTGAAAGAGAAATTATATGGCCTATTGATCGATAGCCTTTCTTGAAATTCTTCATGCTGAACCGCTTCTGCACAGTATCAATGTTCGTGGACTGAGATAATCCAAGCAATCTTTTAGATCTATTTCTATAGATCTTCATCTCTAAGATGTAGGATGCTTCTCCTAAGTCTTTCATGGAGAACTGAGATGACAACCAAATTTTTATTCTCTATAATGCAGGGATATCGTTCTCAATTAAGAGAATATCATCCACATATAAAATAAGAAATACTATCATAAAATTATTAAACTACTTGTATATGTAGAGTTCTTATTCGTTCTTAACGAAGCCATACGTTCTGATCACCTTATCAAAATGCATGTTCCAACTCTGAGTGCCTGCTTTAATCCATAAATTGATCTATGAAGCTTACACACCTTAGACTCATCTGTGGATGTGAATCCTTCAGATTGTATCATATACACCTTTTCTTCCAGCTCTCTATTTAGAAAAGTAATTTTCACATCCATTTGTTAGATCTCATAGTCCAAGTTGCTGCTATCGCAAGCATAATCCGAATGGATTTGAGTATTACCATAAGAAAATATCTCGTCATAGTCAATACTATAATGCTAATGATAACCCTTGACAACCAGATGAATTTTATAGGTTTCTTCTTTTCATCTGTGCCCCTCTTCTTTTTGAAGATCCACTTATGCCTAATGGGTTTATCCGTTCAAGTGGGTCAACCAATGTTCATATATCGTTGATCTTTATGGATTCTATTTCGAACTTCATGACTTCTAGCCACTTATCAAAGTTAGACTTCTGCATAGCATTCATGTAGGTGATCAGATCCTCATTGTTCTCATCGAGTTCAATAGAATCATCATCCCAGATCAAAAAGTCATAGTATCTGTCTAATTGATGTAGTACTCTATCGGATCTCCTTAATAATGCATCTACAATGAGTTTCAGATTTGATCTAATCAAGTCCAACTCTGTGGGTTCACTAGATTGTGTCGGTTCTTCTACCAATCGAACTTCATCAAGTTCAATCTTAGTGGTATTAGTTTCTTCCTCAAGAAACTTCTTTTCAAAAAACTATCCTATTGCTGACGAATATTTTTGTTCATCAGTAAGATAGAAGTAATACCCCTTAGTCTCTTTCGGATACCCAATAAATTGATATTTATTAGACCTAGATCCAAGCTTATCTATTTTCAAATGCTTGACATAAGTCAGACACCCCAAACCCTAAGATGAGAGAGTACCGGCTTACGCCCTGTCCATATCTTATTTGGTATTTATTTACAGACTTATTCGAAACTTTATTAAGTAAATAATAAGTCGACTCGAGTGCATATCCTTAAAAGGAGATCGACAGACTTACAAAGCCCATCATGGACCGAACCATATCTAACAGGATTCAATTCTTCCTTTCTGATACACCATTGTGTTGGGGTGTTCCAGAAGGGGTCTATTGAGAGATAATTTCATTCTCTTTTAAATATGTCAGAAACTCACTGGAGAGATATTCACCTTTTGATCCGATCGAAGAGTTTAAATATACTTTTCAGTTTATTTTCTACCTCATTTCGGAATCGTTTGAACATTTCAAATAATTCAGACTTATGCATCATTAGGTAGATGTACCCATACCTCGATAGATCGTCTGTAAATATAATAAAGTAGTAATATCCACCTCTAGCACTTGTGTTCATAGGTCCACATATATCAGTATGTATTAGACCTAGAAGTTTACTAGCTCGTTTACTTTTTCAGTAAAAGATAACTTGATCATTTTCTAAGGAGACAGGACTCACAAGTTGGAAGTAATTCACAATTACTGACTTCAAAGATTCTCTCTTGAATCAACTTGTTAATTCTGTTCTTATTAATATGATCTAGCCTATGGTGCCAAAGATAGATATCAGCGACATCATCAACTCTAGGGCGTTTGCTAGACATATACACTACACTAATAGGCTATGATAATATATAAATTCATTGTTCAATTATCCATTCATCACAGCAACATCATTCAAAATGATATTACAATTTTTTTTATTAAAATCTCATAACTATTTATGGCCAAAAGGCCTATAAAATAATATTTAATAAAAATGAAAGACAAAAGTGACATTCACTAAGAACAATTATATTTGACTTGAATACAAGCTTGACAATCCCTAATGCTGGAACTGAAACTGATCTTCTATCTTCAATATTAAGAAATCTCTCTCCTTCTTTAAATCTTCTACTGACCTACAGACCCTATAACGAATTGCATATATTAAAAGAACTTTCGGTATCTAATGCCCAGATAGTAGAATCACAAATAGAAAAATTATAAGGTATTATCATATAATTACCTTGTCCAGCAACAGCATGCTTTTTTCTCTTATTCGGTCTATTTGGATCCAAGGAGACAATGCACTGAGTACAGTTTCTCTTCCAGTGCCCTTGCTTCTTACAGTAGAAGTATTCTGCCTGACTCTGGTCGGACTTGAATTTTTTGATCTGACAGGACATAAATACCCCAGCACGCTACTGCACCTTATTTTTTTTGTTCTTCTTCTCTTTCTTAAAGGGTCGACTCCCAGAAGAAGATCCTCCCACTATATTCACTGATTTTTTGTAGAGCTGGTGATTCTTCTTAAAGTTATACAACAACCCCAGCAAACCATGGTAGTTGACTATAGGCTTTATCATTCTATAATGAGTAAGGAATGGGAGGAAGATTTAGGCAGAAGTTTAAAATCGCATCTTTCTCCAGCTGCTCATGCAGGAGAAAGTCGAGTTTACTCAGATGCTCAATCAACTCGATCATGTATAGTACATGATCAATGACTGACATCCCTTCCCTCATCCGAGCATTAAAGATAGCACAACATATTTTGTGCCTCTCAACATCATCGAAAGTGCCAAAAGATTCGTTCAATATTTGAAGCATGTCCTCTAGCCGAGTATTTTCAAACCTATAACTGAACTCATCATTCATAGCCGCTAGCATAATACAACACACCATGGTTCAGTTATTGAGCCACTTCTGATAAGTATCTCAGACTGTACCATAAGAGTTTGGAGCTGACTGCTCAAGTACTGGATCTATCAGTACATACAAGATCAACTCGTTCTCCTGGATAATTTTTATTTCGATACCAACTATTGAAATTGGATCCTGTCAGTTTATCACTATCCAATAGTGATCGGAGCGATAAAGTAGTGGCCATAGCTTTATAAAGAAAATTAAAATCTAATTAGTATATGAATTGATTAAGCCTAAAGATATGAACTTTAATCTAAAGGTTCTCCCACTATTGTACACAAATTTGGTGGCCTCTATCTCCAATTCGAGGAATTATTTAATTCTTAGCAGGTACTAGAATCCACATAGGCTATACATGAGCCCAAGTGTGGCTTGACCAGCCCCTGCGCACCTATGAGTAGGTTCTTAACCAATTATTTTTTAAATAATTTTAATAATTAATTTATCTTGGATTATTTTTAGTCGGCTTTGGCCATCTCTGCAAGTCCTAATTAGGTCCAACCATTAACATGACAGAACTCAGTGCATCTGACAAATGAATGATTAGACTCGAGTGTGGCTCGGCCAACCTGACCACTGTCTAAAAGACACATCTAAATCATCATATTATGAATGATAATTCTGACAGTCAGATGAGCATCAGGCATGTGGCACCTCCAATGATCATCTAAACTATTGGATCCATTATCATCCAATTTAATGGAGGCTATAATCTAGTTATCACCATAACTATTTCATTTTTAGGACCTAATAATTTTAGAAGATTTAGTTAAATATTTTATGAAAAAAAAGAGACTGACCAGCTAATCATAATCCCCCACTAACTTTATCAAGTTAGATCAAAGAAGACTAGATACAAGCTAGTCCAACTGATAAGTCACAAGTCTTCCTACTGACTTCACCAAGTTATGAAGAAAACTACAGACAAGTCGAACTAGGGGCACCTAAATCAATCATACTAATTTTCTAGCTAGCATGGGTTAACTCTAATCATTAAATGATCTGATCAAAATATAATTCACTATGTTGGCCAGGTAAGTAAGATCGGTGAGAGGGATATGCCATTAACTCGTCATAGACTCAATCTAAATGAGTAGTTCTCAATTAATGACCACCGATTAAGACCGTCAAACTTACTTTAGACATCAATTGGTTAATCAGTTTCAATTCGATCAGCTTATAGACTTGGATTAGATCGTCGAAATAAAGATCAAAGTCTATTTGGATCTAATCAAAGATATAGACTCGATCAACTACAACTATTGTATTGACTCTAGAGATATCTTAATTTAATCTAATTCAATTTTTGGTTAGATTTAATTAATTTTTTAGTTTTAGTCTTTGATTCTAACTTTAGGTCTAATCCAATTAAGAGGACCTGATCAGGCTAACTCATGAACCCATATTTTATGCAAATATCTTTAGATCTTTAATTCATAATTCTAGATCTAAATGATTCAACTTAATTCTTAATTAAATGTATGGATTTCTGTTAGGTTTGAAATAATTTAAATTTATAAATAATTTACATCAAATTTTATGCAAAATTTTCTATTCTGAACTTAGTCGGCTCACCTCTGGACTGAGCCGGCTTACTACAATGGGTCGACTAAGTCTGAGACTTAATCGACTCACTGTAAATGAATAGTAAATTGATTTACCCACCTACTGCTACTGGGTCAGCTCAGTTGAAACTGAGCTGACAAAATCAGGGGACTTAATCAACTCAATTCAAAACTGAGTCGACTCAACAGGCGTGCCATCAAGTTTTACAATATTTCAGATTAAAAAAATTCAGCATAAATAAAATAAATAAATCATAAATAAATTTTTAGATCTAATCTAAATATTTTATATTTAAATTTATTTTTATGATTATAATAATTTTAGTCATCAAGATTAGATGTTATTACTTTTCGTAAATGTATCACATACACAATCCTAAGGTTTCATGATTTTGCAGAAAGTAAATTTTCTTCATGATTCTTCTTCATGGGATATAATCACATGGCATCCCTATACGCTATAAGAGAATCCTATTGAATAAGAGGAGATGACCTTTAAATCCTATTTCTCTTATGATCGGATAGGCCTAGTGACCAACCCAATCAAAGTACTTGACTAATCGGTCATCTCATCTAACATATATCAAATATGTTACTGATCTAATATCATATCTGAAAATAATTTAGATCTAATCTAAATAGTAAAAAATTAGATCTAAATACATTTAAAATTACGTCATATAGAATCTTGCTCTGATACCATTTGAAGAAAAAAATCGACAGTTCTATGCATGTAATTTGTAATTTTCAGCAAAAGTAGTTTAGATTAAACTATTTAATCTACATTACATGTATAAGATCAAGTCTAAACTATCAATAAAGATCTATGATATGAGTTTACATGCATTTAAAATCTAAATAAAAAAAATCTGCATCGATCACATCGATGCCTTAGATCAGATCTAATCCTTAGATCTTATCAGATGAGTTCAGAACTCATTACCTTCATGCAGGTAGTTAATCATCGTGATTGAGAATATGGATTTGAGGGATCTTCCTGTTGCTCACAGCCGCACAGAGTGTCCAACCTCTACGGATGGTCCACTCAAAGATCTGATCTGATTGACCTTCCCCGAGAGTGCTAGTTCATGCGAAGGCCACCAGATGACTGATTTCGCTCCTTCGGATCTCCCGAACTCTTCCAAATCCGAAGATGGATCAAGAGGAGGAGATGAAAGGGATGAAGAAGTGTTAAGAGGAGACTTTCTTCTCTTAATATTCTCTATTCCTAAAACCCTAAAGTCGAGACCCTAGGGTACCCCAAATGCTCACGCCCTAAGAGGAATCAGATATCCTCATTTTCTATCGCACAAAGGACCCACCCCTCTCTGTTCATGCCCCTCTATTTGAGAAACTATTCTGATGGTAAAACTCTCTTTTTTTGTTGCAAAATATAGGTGTTTTATTGTTGGCATTAAGAGTGGATAAGGATAAAGTGATTGTTTTAGTTCAAATTCAAACTCTTTTTGAATTCAAACTCAAACCACCTAATCCTTATCCACGGGAGGCATCAGAAGGGCTTAGGCATGAGACATTTCTAACACAAATCTGATATTTGCGTGATGAAGAAATTGACGTGGAGAAAGGTGTCGCATGGGACAATTTGAAATTCAAACTTCATTTGAACTTGTCGTGATCCCATTAGGTTCATCCTAACTAAATTAGGTTAGACCCAACATCAGTACCTAATCTAATTAAGCACTGAACCAACTCAATTAAATCTTAATCGAATTAAAATTAATTGAGTTCAGATCCTGATCAAATCAAGAATCAAACATCCTTAGCGATTAGATCATCTCATAAATTAATCGGATCAAACATAATTAAATTCAATTCAATTAGATTTGATCTAAACCATATTACTCAATCAAATTGAGCTAATTAGTAATCTAATTATTAATTAATTCTTCTATAATTCATTAATTTTAATAATTAATTTAGTATAATTTTATACAAAATTAATCATCAATCGAATTGATGATTATACCCTTGAATGATTCTCAATCATTAATCAGTCATATGATTAGTCAGAAACTTCTTTTGAGTGTGACCCCATAGGTTCGAATCTAAGCCGGTAGCACATAAATAATTTTCTATACCAATCAAAGTGACTATCTAGTAATGGTATCCAACGTCCGCATAGGTCGAAAGATTACAAACAACATTCAAGAATCCATTGACATATTGTTACCGCATAATTCATCCCTTTGATCTTGAATACTCAGGATGATCTAGGATTTAACTGTCAACCCTAAATGAGTCATCCATATTATATTTCAATCTTTCAAATCCATCAGATGGATTATCCCAACCGAGGTTTTACTGAATTGAAATACAGTGATGCACTTTCTCCTATAATCCAGAGGGTCAATCCTATCTTGACTCACACACTGACTTCATAATACTTGACTATATTTAAAATCTTTCATCACTGAATTAAAATTAGGTAGTCCAACATCAAGTACAGTGAATTACTTGCAAGTCATCATGGTGATTTCAGATTAGATAGACACTTATACCCATAACCTTTGCGAGCTACTCTTGACAGCAGAGTACTCCGTAATTGATTATGTTCAATGAGATGTACTCTTACATCTCACTTGCATGCCATACCAGTATCTCCACACTCCTTGGTTAAGAGGATAATCAATCTATATAGCATACAATGACCTATACTTGATAATCACTATCATCCTAGTAATAGCACATCATTTGATCGCAAACAAGTTTAAGGACTAAATGATAAATCCTCTTTTATCGATTAAAATAGTCTTAAAGACTTCATCACAACACAAGAGTTCATTAAAGAAGATGTACACAATATGATAAAAAATTAAATAATATTATTAATAATAATTCATATATAATTTATAAAATAAACTTAACAGTCAACAGACTGACGATTGACTTTGGATCACAATTTCCAACAACATACAACTCTCATTAGTAGAGTATCGAAATATTAACATATTACCCCTACTAGTAGGGTAGTGAGATACCAATGCATAACCCTCACTAGTAGGGTATCACAATGCCAACATATAACCCCACTAGTATGAAACATAATTTGGGTGCGAGTTAAAATCCATTTCAAATGAAAATATTTTTTTCGAAAACATATTTTATATTCTAAATTGAAAAGTTCATAAACCATTAGACATCAAAATTAGTTGGATATAATTCATATCCAATTCATTATGTTGGATCTTGAGTCATTTAATATTTAAAAAAAAAGACATTCAATAATTAAAAATGTAATATATTAAATTCTTAATCATGAATAATTTAACATAGAAGTATTTTATAATTTGCTGATAAATCTAGCAAAAGAGTTACATTATTACCTTACATATAAACCAATCAACAAAACTAACCAATTCAAAAATCTCTCTTAGAGAGCCTAATATTCAAAATTATATTTATTATATTTTCATCATGATTATTTTTAGAATAAAAATACTAAGTTCTGACACCCTCATAAGGTTAGCAATGCACCCGATATCTCAAGCAGTCCGATCGAGGGTATTCAATTATCAACTATAAATCAAAAGTCATGCTGTGATGCTAGGATGCAATTAATGTTCAAATCTAATGGTGCACGACTTAGCCATGGTGGGGTCTGGCACACTGTTCAATAGCCATGGATCAGAACCCCCTTCATTAAGGTCGAATCAAAATCATTGAAGGAAGATCTTTACTGGATCAAATAATTCTAGAGAGATAGTGGAGAGAAAACAATCTAGAGAGAGAATTTATAGAGAGAGTGAAGGAAGAAATAGAGAGAAAGTGGAGGAAAAAGAAGAAACTTTTTTTTCTTTCTTTTCTTTTTTTTCTTGACGAAACAGGAGGATTATTTCCTTATTCCCGAACAAGGGACCTTGCACCGACAACAACAGTGGTTGACGACATGTGCCATGGCAGTGTGGCTAAAGGCTCCATAACTAGCAGTTGGTGGCAACAACTGATACCACAAAAATCAAAGAAAAAATGGAAAGAAATATGAAAAACAAAATCGAAACAAGATATATTTTTCTCGACCTAAATCTGATAAGAGCCATGTTGCTCCTTGAATTGATTTTGATGATTACAAAGCATTTGAGGAGGTTACTAATGATTTAGCTTGAAAAGGATTTATTGTATTCCAGGGGTAAATCATAATTTATCAAGACCT
>KE504837.1:226130-247246 GCA_000441515.1 Elaeis oleifera
GGTTTCCCTGGTATCCTAACTAAATCTGGTTGGACTTTCTTTTAGGTCTGGTGGTTTAATTTGTTTCGGTCTGGAGCAGTGAAATCCAAACCGTTTGATCTGTCATGGATTTTTTTTTCCTGCTATTTCTTGTGATCTGATATGAAATTCTCGTCCAAGATATGATTTTGGTCGTTAGGATTGAAACACTTTGGTCGTCCAACATGCTTTCTCACTGTTCGAAGAAAAGCCTGACTCACTTGGTGGTGGTGGCTTTGCTATCTTTTGGTGGTTGTTTTGTCTCTCAAGTGGACTTGCCTGCGGTTTTGTTGTTATAAGATAATTCTAACTTTCTGGATGTGGATTATCGAGTTATGTTTGCAGTGGTGCCTCAAACCAACATGTGGCTATTTTATGGTTCTGTGCTTTCAGTTAAAGCACACCATTGAGAAAGATATGTTGGTGTGCCGATGGTGTGAAAACTCTCTCTTTACATTAGGCCAGATGACCCTATAGTCTTCCAACTATGTATAGATGGACAAAGGCTTCTCAGAGCTCTATGGAATTGGATGTGTCTGTGTTAATCCCTATTGCTGCATTCAACTGTAGTGTCTTATGATGAGATTCTGTTTTTAATCTCCTGTAAGACTTGTTTCATTGCTTGTCTCTACTCTCTCAGATTTATAGCATTCCAAGTTTCTATCTCAGGTATGCAGAATTTCAGTAGCCTAAATTGAGTATTTGCTACAGACACTATAGTCCCAAGATCGCTTTGCTATTTGACTTGGTATATTCTTCCACTATATTGTCCATAGATGTTCGATTGATATTAGTATTTGTGATATGCCAAGTGCTAGGATTATTGGTTGCCAGATTTGTTTTGAATATGGGTATGCGAGGAAGAGATGATCGCCTGTTTTTCCTCTGAATTACAGAGAGAACGTGGGATGGGGACTTGAATGTTTCTTTCTTAGATTGCTCACGGTTAGGATCTTGTTTTGGAAACCAACTAATTGAAGATTTTATTCTTTCTAGTATTGGAAGCCTCCAGTTGATCTTTGCAAAAGTTGATATAGTAATAAACAAACTCATTGATATAGTAATAAAATATGTAGACATACATACTGATTTCAAACTATTTTATGCAACTGTTTTATGCAATTGTGGATTATCTGCCTCCGCTGTTTTATGCAACTGTGGGAGATGGTTACGTGCGTTCTTTTGGTGGATGCTCCTTATCTATTGCCTGCAACTAGTTTATCTTTCTGTGTTTATTTCCTCTGGTTCATTATAAGAATTACAGCATTTACAAGTCTACTGAAGTTACAGTAACATTTTCCAACTCAGTTGCTCTTAGTCTGCTTTTTCTGTTACTTCTGCATGGGTAATACACTATTGTTGTGTTTATCTTTATACTGCTTCAGATAATGTGTTGATATTTGGGAGGATATTGAGTCATTGTATGATGATTTTCTTGGCCGATCTCTCTTGTCTCCTTGTTATAGCTACTGTCATTGCTGTTCGACAGATTGGGTTATCTTCTTTATTGCTTATGGATCTTCACCAACTATCTATATGATTATAATTAGAATGTTTAACAGACATATGGAATTCTATAATATTCAACTTCTTCGGTCTGCTATATGCTCTATCTATCTTACTGGATACCTCATCATCTATTTACCTTGCTCTACATCAATCCATGAGGCTGTTCTTATTATATATTATAGTAATATATAATCTTCAAACTGTTAGTTCTGATAATCTAGATATGTTGGTTCTGCATTAAGAGATGAGGTTAATATGACCTATGTGTCAGTTCTTAAGCTTTAAATGTTAGTGAGACTATATGTGTTAAGCTTTAAATGTTAATATTGTATTGTGGCAGGTTGGTCCTCCATTAAGCTGAATACTATCATCCCTCCACGCAACTCATTTGGCACCAAAAAAAGTAAGTCCAAGCTTCTAAGTAATAATTGACCATATGATAAGACTCTAACCAAGGGCTGAATCTAGATTGAGTTTGATTTAAAGTTTTAAAGTTTCACCAAAGGCTGAATTTGTTACTTACTATTATGCAATTGGTATAAATCAAGTAACTTTATTATTATAATTAGTTATATAGTTGGTTTAGAGTTCCGCCATCCATTAGTTTTGAAGATGCTACAGTATCTTCTGTTAATTGGATAGTAGAATAGAAAAATATATTATAGATTTAATGATGGAGTAAGTTCAGAAAAGGAATAGGTCAATCACAACATTTATAAAGAAATTTTGGAAGAAAATATGTATCAAATTTTATATGAAAACTGAAAAGAAATATGAGTTGAAGTAATTCCAGAATAAGTTCAATCAATTGAGGAAGCGCTATAGAGCTTTTACTGATTTGAAGAAATTACCAACCAGATTTGGATGGGATCCAGTCTTGAAAACCGCTACAGCTCCTAATGATGTTTGAAAAAGTTACATTGCTGTAAGTAACCATTTATTTCTTTTCTTTTATATTTTTTTATAATTTATTATATTTTTGCTTAATTAATTCAATCTTGTATGTCTCACATATAAATTTGTTATTATAGGTTCATCCAGAAGCAAAGAGATTTAAAACTTCCACTTGTCCTAAATATGAAGAGCTCATAACAATATTTGGGGACACTACTGCTACCGGTAAAGAGGCGATGGCAAGCACCAAGATGTGTCAGATAGGAGTGATTCTCAAGACAACAAGCTTCTTTCTGATGATGTTAGTATAGATGGAGAGTCTAATGGTTCAAGAAATCATCATCATCCAAGAGATCCAATTTCCAATGAGAGTATCCGCCATGTGAGAGGTCAATCAAGAGTTTCAGAATTAGCAGATGCCATCAGATCCTTAGCAGAGGCTAACCAGACAAGGAACAATATGATGATGCAACAACATACAGCTGCAACTTCGAGTTATAGGCAATACTTAATTGCAAATTGCATTAAAGTTCTTGAAAGTGTTGAAAGAGTGGGTATGCCTACATATTTGAAGGCAATTGAGAAGTTCCAAGACAAGAGATGGAGAGAATATTTATTGAGATGTCAAATGAGCGTAGGTTGGGTGGTTGGCAAGTTTGTAGGATGTTCATGTGGCTTTTAATTGTTTAGATGGACTTTAAGTATTAGAATATTATATCAAGAATTATGTGTATGCATATTATGCTTTGTTTGGATTGATGATCTATTGTCTTTTAAACTTTATGCTATGAATTTATGATGTTATGAAGATTATGTATCACTTTAATTGTTCTATACTAATATACGTGTTCTTATTTTCTTTCATACTAATAGGATATGGATAGTGACGTAGAAATAGAGATTGACTCAGAAGCTGAAAAGAATTTAAATACTTCTGATTCTAGTGATGGAAAAGAAATAAAAAAATTTATTTATTTGATGAAAAGGAATATGATGCTATAGAGTTTGTTGTTACAGCAATAGTTGAAGAGTACTATAATTTGTATCTATGCAAGCAACTATATAGAAATGATAATTTGATCGGTGCTGAATATGTTATGAGGGTAATTCTTGAAAATCCGGACAGATGTCCAAATTTATTTAGGATGGACAGTTGTATGTTCCTTAACTTTTGTTCTGACTTGAGACAAGAAATCTATTGCATGATTCTCGATTTGTAAGTGTTGAAGAAAAAATTGCTTTATTCTTGATGATAATTGGTCAAAGAGAGTCGAATTGAATAGTGACAGATCGTTTTCAACATTCTGAACAGACAATTAGTCATCATTTTGGAAAGACACTAAAGCAGTTGTTCGATATACAAAGGAGCTTATGGTGCCACCTTCTTTTGCTGAAACTTTTCAGAAAATCGTTATAATCCTAAATACTATCCTTATTTCAAGGTACTTTTATGTCCATATTATTGTTTAAAGTTAATGAAATTATTTTATTATCTTGATATTAAGTAAAATAATTCACATGCAGGATTGTGTTGGACTTATCGATGCAATGCATGTTAGTGCTTACGTGCCCTCTAGTAAGCAAATTCCTTATGAGGGAGAAAGACCATAGTAACTCAAAATATTTTATATACTTGCTCATTTGATATGTTATTCACTTTTGTCATATCTGATTGGGAAAGAACTGTAAATGATTCTCGGATTTTTGTGTCAGCGATCACAAATTTTGAATATAAATTTTCTAATCCACCAAAAGGAAGTACTATGTAGTTAACTCTGACTTCACAAACATGCATGGCTATCTTACACCTTATCGAGATGAACGTTATCATCTTCAAAACTATTGAAGACGGGATCGTCAACCAAAATAAGCAAAGAGTTATTCAATTATCACCACTCATCTCTACGAAATATGATTGAGCGTTGCTTTGGAGTGTTAAAAAGGCGGTTTCCTATCTTAAGAGAGATGCCTCCATATTCTTTATAAAAGCAAACACGAATTGTTATAGCTGCATATGCAATTTATAATTATATCAGGAAGAAGGTACAAGAGGATAGTGTCTTTATGAAGTATGGAGATGAAAATATTATTGTTGAAGATGAGATTGACGCCCCTAGCCAAACTACTACAAATATGAACAGGACTACTAACTCTCGATAAGAGATGGATGCAATTAAAGATAGAATTACTAATAGATTAACTCGAGCATATGGTTTGATTCAGTGATTTAAATCTTATTTTTTAATCTATAAATAATAGCAAAATATTTGTACTTATCAATATATTTTTTTACTTTTTTGCTTTATAGCAATTAGTTACCAAACATACTTTTTGATTTTTTACTTCTATTCTGTAACAAAAATACAAAAAATAAAAATATTTTTTAGAAAGTAAAAATCAAAAATCAAAAAGTATAAACAAACATATTCTGAGAGATTTTTACCTCACCTCTAAGGGTGTTTGGCTGTGATTCCAACGAGCATGATGGCAGACTTCCAAGAAGAAGAAAACCAGTGAACTACAATTCACCAATATAGAACTGAAGAGGGAGTCGGGTGGCACTTAAATAGGATGAAGGGGAGGCCAGAGCTCTCTCAGCATCAACTTTCCTCTAGAAAACCCGGGCGGGGTGGTATTACAACAACCTTAAACAATGCACAAGAGTAATGAATCTTTTTTGGATGGCCACATTAGTTAGAGGATTTGTGATTGGGATGTCTAGACATCTATATTGTAACAATTTGAAACAATAACTTGTACTGATTTTTGGCAAAATTTTACACTTCAGCTTGTTTCCATCCTGATCGCTTGACCATCCTGTGTCTAGTTTCGTGAAATACTCCTTTGAACACTGGTTATGTCTTCAAAAAGTCACAAGCATCAATAGGAATGCGTTTTCGAAACAGAAGCATCCACCATTCATCACTTCCCATAAACATCCCTGCTTGAAGATTCCGATGGGCAGGGTCACAATTTCATTTGAGATTTTCTAAGCTGAATGATTTGCTCAACTTTTGTTGAAAGTATATTACAGATTTAGCAGACAGCTACTATCACTTGCGTCTCACCATGCTGCTCGTTCAATTGGCACTTGGAAATGCCGCAGGGATATGAAAATAGCCTCCTGAAGATGAATTGTGACACAAGATTTAAGATTAAAACAGTTGCAAATTCCAATGAAAAGTAAAATTATAAGCAATTTGATCTGCTAAAACAGACCTCGGTTCTTATCATTCTGCTTCCCTGAAGAGGACAAGTGTTCAAGTAAGAACTGAATACATCATGAACACTCTCCCTGCAGAAGCAAACAAAACACAAGTACCCACAGGTTACTTGTTACCCGAAAATATTAATACGTAGCAATGCTTCTCTCTTTTTTTCTTTAGTATTATCTATGTACGCTCTATGTTGGAGAAATAATGTATATTATTGTCAGAGTCAATTTTCGGAAATAATACTTCTAAAGTTGTATTTACAACTGTGTAGCCGCTTTAAGATAAAAATATCATGTGCAGAGAGCAAGCGATGCATGAGTATTGTGTCATGACTTAAGTGTTACTAATCATCTTTAACAAAAAAGGTGTTGCTAGATAACAATCAGAATCCAATGCATAGTAATATCTGTTTGATAAGGGCTATTAGATAATATCAAATCTAAGGCCATTTATTGGGAACTTCAAATGAACAGCAAGTTCTCTGATAAAGCAGTACAGGTCTAACTTGTAGCAGTCTGATGGATAATGGAATTTGCTTTTGGCTCTAACTCTGATGCGGAGAGAGCAATTTGGTTTTCGCAGAGTATTTGAAATATTATGGTTCCTCTAAATCTCATAAGAAACAAAATCTCGTGTTCCTTTTCATAACATGTATGACAACACTAGAAATACTGTATAATCTAAGGCATCATAAACAGAAAACTATCTCAAATTTGCACTGTTGTTTGCAAATTGTCATAAACTTGTACAAATATCAAAGAAAAAGCACCTTGGTACTCATAACATAACTAGCAAGCTTAGCTGAAATAAATTAATAATAAAAGGTTTGTTTAGTTAAATATATATAGAATGAAGGCTTGCTACTCATACTAATCATTGTTATAGGCCAAATCTATGGCATTTATTTCTCCTAGGATAGGATTGAGAAGCCTTTTTCTGAAAAGTACAACCCTCGATTCAAAGAAGCAAAAGCTTGGAATATGCACATGATAGGATTGAGGTCTGGTCTTGTTTCCATCTGCTAAGCCATTTCTTTCGAGCAATATCATATCAGAGATAGAAATGTTCTTATCATAATTGAAAGGCATAAAACATTTCTTCAAAATTGCAAAAGAAAAGCTTAATTATATTTGGTATACTTAAAAGTTTACTATTTCATCAATGTGAACATCCTAAATATTGTTTCAAAAGTTTATAAAATTATCCACACCTTCAAACTGATATCTTCTACCATGCTCTCTTTCAAACCTCCCAGCCCACCAAAGACAATCAAAAGGTGCCTACCAAATTCAGCCATCAATTTTTTTTTGAAAAAAGAAATCAACAAAACAAAAAATAATGAGATTAAGAAACTCAATATTTTAGTGGTCGGATGGTCCATTGTTGTGTGATTTCCAATGCTCCATGGTATCTCTAAGTATGGAAACAACAAACAAGATCACATGTAGTTTCATATCGAATTTTAAACAAATAAATGGGAAAGAAAAAATAAATAAATAAATGTCTGTGAGGCATCATATAGAAGCTATGCATATCAATGTATTGCAGTAACTAGTTGGATGAAAATTCAAATATGATCAAAGAACCAAAAGAACACTGCCGTTGCTGCTCCCAAGCTCAGATAAGAAAGATGGATGGTGGACTTCAGATTGACAGCTGGTTGTAGAAAAATGTCAGAAACTATGAAATGGATCCAAATTTGATATGTGTCATAAATATTAGGGTGCATCCCCTGTTCTATGTGATGTGCCACAACCTGATCTGATAGTGGTGAGAAGTGGGTAAGGGTTGGTTAGACAATTACATGTAACATGCTACAGTGTAAACCAGTTGTAGCGACAAATGAGTAAGGGTTGGTTAGGTCATTGCTTGTAAGCAACACGTTATAGCGTAACCCAGTTATGGTGACAAATGAGCAAGAATTGATTAGGTCGTTGCCCTCACCAATTTCATTACATAGGATCTATTATAAAAAAATGATGGGGAGACAAATGAAGATATATGCAATAGAATTGGAACTGGTTGGATGAAGTAGAGGGGTGCATCTAGAATATTATTTCACAGGTGCATACCTTGAAGACTTAAAGGAAGATTTTATAGAACAATAGTAAGGTCTGCGGTATTGTATGGCTCAAAGTGCTAGGCAATAAAAAAGGTACATCGAAACAAATTGAGTGTGGCAAAAAATAGAATATTAATATGGATGTATGATATAACTATAAAAGATAGACTAAAAAATGAATATATTAGAGCTGTAGAAGTTGCACAAATTAAGGACAAAGTGATGCAAAATCTATTAAAATGGTATGGTACACACAACAAAGAAATGAGAAAGCTCCTACAAGGAGAGATACTTTAGTTTGTATGGAAGAATGGAAGAAGGGAAGACAAAGACCTAAATTAATGTGGATGGAGGTTGTGAGAAAAGATATGGAGAAACTTAGAATGTCATCAGAGATGGCCAGGAATACTTGGCAAATAAGGATCCATAAAGCCGACCCGCATAGTTGGAAAAGGCTAGATGATTAAGATTATGATTATGGTTATGAAGTAAAGAGTCAACAAGACAACCCGACATGCTCAGCTAGCAAGGGCATCAACATGATCACTTAGCAAGCAAGCCTTGTGCCATCAATCTGTAAGCAGCTTTTATAGATATACACCACAATGATTTATCTAAGCTTTTATTATCCATTTGAATGGGATTATATTTCAATAGGTTTTCATTTCTTCTTATGTCCATTACAGCTACCTCCCCAAGTTAAATATCACCAATTAGGCCGGCCACTCATCTGGAAATCTCTTAATCCATGTCTTTCACATTGTCATGGTTGTACAGTAATTTAGATATCCATATTCTCAACCCAATGACTCATCCATATGGCAATAGGCTACTTTTAATTATTTCCTCGTGGAAGATAGACAAGTTTTAAACAGAAGCAGAAATTGACCTTTTCATGCAGCACCTTAGGTCAAATCAAGCCAAATTACAGGCACATTTTTATTGCCATACAACCAAGCTATTTAAAGAAACTACCACCTACTAGCATAATGTGGAACTGAAAAATCCAAAACAAAGACAAGGAGCTCCAATTTTAAATTTCTTGTTTATCTACTGTAAGAATTTTTAATGAAATTGTAATAACATCTAGGTGAATTTCATTTTCCTTGGTAGACTGACCCATGCCATAAAATTACAATCCATGAGTACAAGTAGTCATAGCAGGATGGGCAGTGTAACTTAAGCACAGAAGAGAAGAAAGCCAGGATGGGTGCTCTACGTGATTAGACCTGCCAATCCCATTTCTTATGTGCTATAACAAGGCAACCTCAATTAATGGCCTAAGGACCAAAACAACACTATGGATCTGGTTGGCACAACTCATTAACACATGACATGAATAAGAACATGATCAAACTTGACTACAGCCAACAGATGTTGAACATATGCTCACTCTAATCCAGAGTAGAGGGGACTTATTTAAGGAAACACAAGGCAGCTGATATAGATAATACATCTTTCTTTCTTTTTTTTTTTTGCCATGTACAATTTCACAAACAGTTGGATGCGTAACATACATCAATGAAAGAGTACAAGAGCATAGTTGAAGATAGAAAGCTGGCAGCACTAAAAGCCACATGGTAAAAGACCAATTAAGAATGTAACATGATGTGACCTAAGAAACATGACATCTGATATTAGTTTAAGCATTCCAAGAAATAATTTTGTCAAGATTGCCACCAAGCTTGACCAAAGACTATATGCGACAAAAATTGAAAAACAAAGTGATATAAGGGTAAGTTTTTTTTATAAAATAATGCAATTTAAATAATTAATTATTGAATTCTGAAGGAATGTACCGAAATGGAGGTATAATAAGCTCTGATGAATTAACAATGAGACCATGCTCTGAGGTTCAAATAATGAGATCATATCCACCCTATGAGATGCAAAACATTTAGAATAATTAACCAGACAATTCTTTGTGGACAGTTGTCTGGTAAGTGCCTCAAGAAAATAATTGGAAGAAAGACCTTTCTTGTACCTGAAATGGGCAATTTTTGAAAACACAGCTCAGCTTTGAAGCATATCGAACTTTATACCCCAATACAATCCCATATCTTCTCTTGGACTGGAGGAGGTAACTACTTTTTCAAACTATTTGGATAGATGTAAATGAAGGACTTCATTAAAATTAGAACTGGCGACATGTTAGTCATTTATAACTTAGTCAAACAGTATATTTGCAACGACAGAAGAATGTCAAGGCAAAAGTAACTCTAGACTAAAAATGATGAGTCAACATGATGGTTGCAGGGTGTAAGATGAATCAACCATGGCATCACTCAGTTAAAATGCTTAAGGAATGAAACATCTATATAACATTGCATAAAACATTAAAGAATGAAATGCAGCAAAAGTTTCTAAAAGTCAAAAGACCAATCCTAAGTGTATAATGAAACTGACAAGATTTTCTGCGAAGAAGTTTTACAAGCAAAGTCAACGTCGAGTAAATTTAGAGTTCAAATTTAACATCTTTTGGCTTTAACCTTCCTAATATGTCGGTTTATTTCCATAAGGTTGCAAATAACCTTCCGAACATTCACTGTGGTTTTTTCATTAAGATTTTGCAATCAATTTCTTTACTTGTTCAAGCTGTACAATTACAAGAAATAGATGATCAATCAACTGGCAAATTTCAATTCGGCTCGAGCACATTTTGTGAATAAGAATAAAGATCAAAGTTGATGCACAGAATATCACTATTAACTCTGGAGCTGAACATCCAAGCCAGATTTGAAGTCGTAGAGAAGCTGACGGAACTATCTTTTCTTTTAAAAAGAAATAAATTAAAACTAGGGATGGCAATTTAAGACCTGACCCATCAACCTAACCCACAACCGACCTGCTTTAAGCAGGTTCAATTTTGACATAAACAAATCTGGGTCATAAATGAATCAACCTATCTATTAATGGGTTAGATTCAGGTTTAGACCTCAGACCTGTTTAAACCATTTTGACCTGTTTAATTATTGTAGAAGTGATGACCCAACTCGTTTAACCCATTTAAGATTTTCTTAACCTATTTTCAAACCACTTAACCCATTTAAGACCCGCATAATCTGTTTAGCTCATTTTACCTATTCGATTTGCTTATTAAACAGGTTATGCAGGTTGGTTGGGTTATCTGCATGCTAAAAGGTTGGTTTCAGGTTTGGATTTTTGGCCCATTTAATAAACGGGTCGGATTCTAGTTGACAGATTTGTGACCTGACCGCATCTGACCCCACATGATCTGATTGCCGGTCCTTATTAGAACCTGTTTGGAGACACACAATTAATTCCTTTACTTATTTAACCTATACAGTTACAAGATAAAAGATCCACCGGCGTATCTGAATTCAACTCTAGTACATTTTGGTTATAAGAATAAAGATTAAGGATGATACGAAAAATATCAATAATTGTTCTCAAGCTGAGCCACAATTTGAAATAATGGATAGGGTGAGGGTGGGTCTTGGCATAACATTAAATTTGCTCCATTGTGACCTAGATATCATGAGTTCAAAACACGAAAACAGCCTCTACATGTGGGGTCTTTTATTTTGAAGTTACAGATAGGGTGATGGAATTATTCTTTTAAAAGAATAAACGAGAATTCATTTGGAACACAAACAAACAGTTTCCTTTAATTGTTCAACCTATAAAGACACAATATAGAGATAAATCAAGCAGCAGATCCAACTCTAGTGCATTTTCATTATAAGAATAAATAATAAAGATGATATGCAAAATATCACCAATTAGCACAAGCCTAACTTATAAGTCATTACTTGAAGTTAAGAGAGGGTGATGGAACTTTTTTAATAAGAATATGTTTGGACATGCACGAACAAATATGTGCATAAAGGGTCAATAATGGAACTTATTTCTTGCACAGGCACATAATAGAAATGATCAGTTGGAAGGAACAAAACTACACCTGATCTTTATGTAGTCGGAGAAAGAATATAAATAACGCTCTGAGAAAAATCATAATTGGTGGGGGCTAAGAAAGAATGATATCTCTGTTAGTGTTGTAATATTTTTAGTGACTAGCAACATTACTGTGGTGGGATAAAGATCAGGGCTTTACAGCAAGAATATAAATAAAGCTTGTCATAGGGCTTTACAGCAAGGATCAACATTGATCTCACTTGATAAACTTTCTTTTGTTATTCAGAAGGTAACAGCTGTATGTGTTACATTTAGATGAAGCCAGTGGTGCAGCCAGGATGTTACTTTTGGGGCATGAAACAGTGAAACTATGTAAATCATAAAATTCATGACTTGATAGATTTCTTATATGATTATAAATTTATCACATAGAAACTGGCTTTTATGCTGCACCTAAAAGAAGAAAGTTCAAAAAAAGTTAACTTTTAAACCAAGTCTCCCCCAACCAAAAACAATTAATAAATGCATGGTACAACATGAGAAACAATAGCATTACCTTTTATATAGCTTAAGATACTGATCACCACCAAATCTCCAATACTTGTATCCACATTTCCTCACCCTCACTCTACACCTAACTCTAATTCATGTCTCAGCCTCACAAATTAAGGAGATAGTTTCGTAGGAACTACCTTAGGTCCTTAGCCTTTGGGACACCGTCAAAACTCCTATTCCTCTCCTTTTGCCTATGTATAGTCCCTTACTGAGGAATAAAGAAATCCTTCTCATCTAAGAAACTTTTGAATTAGCTAAGCCATCCATCCTTCATTCCTCCAAGCTCCTTAGCTTAGGAAACCTTAATCTCTAGGCCCTTGGAGAAAGAAATAGCCTTTCAAAAACCCAAAACCTCTCTCTCTCAAATCCATCATGAAACCCTACATCTACCCTTAAAGACCTAATCCTTTTGCATGTCTTAAATAAAACACTACATGAAACCATAGCTTTGTTCTCCATATCCATTTTGAAGATCCATACTTAGCTCCATCTTTCCATTCCACCATCTAACTCTAAAACTTTATATTTGCAGTACATTCCCTTAAAACCTTTGTAACTTTCAGCCTTCTGGTCCTCCATGCATCAACAAAGCATCAAGAAGAGGCTTAAGCCCCTGGAGTTAAAGGAAGGCCCCTTGGTCTAAAGCTTATTAGGGGTAACAGATCCACTCCGGAAGCTCCCCTGAAACTTGAATCTGCATATACTTCCTATGTGCTTCTTATATGCTAATAATCTTTCATGTTATTTTTAGATAACAAATGTTATAGCATCTTCTCTCTCAATTATTTTTGACCCTTCCAATATGACCACTAGTTGGTCTAGTATTGTATATATCCAAGTACCTATCTGAGAAACCATTCAGAATGCCTCTTGGTTTACTACTTGTTAGAGCCTTTGTTTCCACGCACACACCAAACATCCATGAACAGCACCCAACTTACAATTTGTTCTTTTTTCAGATTCCTACTTAAAAGGCTTGAGCATTGTCGATGCAATGGATAGCTAGTAAACATTGACACTCGATCTGGGACTTCCACAACAGCAATGCACCCCTTTCAGTACATGGTTTATCTGTTAGCTCGCTTAAGTAACGCCTACCCTTCTCCTCCACCCCTTATGGATTTGCCACCTAAACTTTGGGATGTTTTAACTGCCTGCGTTGGCATGTGGGTGAACATCTTGACTTACCCAATAATAAGCAAATACAAATTTTGTAGATTAGTGAAGTCAATTACTTTCCCCAATTTCCTATTGTTTCCATAGATAGAATATCAGAAAACTCCCGATCCTGGGAAAGGTGCTTTATGAAAGCTACACCTTCTCCCCCAAGGGACTCTTCTCCATAGTACTGAACATTGTTGAACACCCATGACAATGGAAGACAAATATAAAAATACCAAGAAACTATGGTGTAACCAAAGAAAAAGGAGAAAAAATGAAAACAGAAACCCATTGAAACAATTTCCATGGAGATCTTCAAATGATCTTTAACAAAATCCTTATTTAAATTTCCTCTTATTACTTTTAATAATCATTAGATTTCATCATTGTAAGACTTCTTTAACACTCTGTCCTAAAAGTTTCATACAGTTTTATGCAACATTTCTAGAAAAGACAACATTGAATTATAACACCATAATATGCGGTGCATTCCTAGTTCTACTTGAATGACTTTAACCTTTGACGAGTAATTCACTCGAACCAAGAAAAGAATACTTTGTAGCAAATGGTAAACCAAGTGGTTCATATAACTGAACACAGTTAAAATGATATGGAAGAGTTGAATATTTGAATATTATTGGCAAAATCAAAAATAAAAAAATAAAAAAAACTTCAACACATCATTGTTTAGAAAGTTTCAATATATCAACTGCAAATATAATATAACCTTTCTAATAAATGGAATGATAAAGAATTCATTTTACCTGATTCAGGATTATGGTTGGTCCCTATAGCTACAGGTACCCATTGTCCGGGTTCAAGAACTTGCTTGATCAATACATGAATTCAGACATTAGAAGTATCAATTTTGGTGTTATTTAATCTCTATTAGTTGGAATTTGATGCTTCTTGTCCTCTTTTGCAGGAAATTAAGTGATTGGGCTAATCAAGACTCAAATTGGTTCAAACCCAAGGCAAAAATCAAGAACCGACAGACTAAGAGCAACCAATTTGAAGGGCTAATCAGATAAGGCTATAATCCAAGGGCTAAGAACAGTGCTCCACTTAACGGTCAAGATTCAAAGCTCCACATCACCAAACCCTAGAGAATCAAGGTGCTACACCAAGATCCAAGGGCCTAGAAGCAAAGCACCATTCAATGGCTAAGATGCAAGGCGCCATCCATCAAACCTAACGCCCCTTTTTCCACTTATTCTTGCATGCCTCCCCACTTTTCACACTAAATTGGAGTGCCCCACCTTTTCTCTTATTTCTTCCACATAAACCAAGCACCCCCAACTAACTTCCTATTTTCTCTCCCTAGTGGATGCTAGCCTCTTTCCTTATCTAACCAATTTCTCAAGCCCTTACCTTCCTACATGCCACCAAGTTTCATGCTCTCTTTTTCACTCACGCAACAAACCATCCACGCCCTTCCCTCTTTTATTAGCGCATGCCCTCTTTCTTTCTTAGTTGGCACTTAAAAACTCTAGCCTCTTTCTCTTATTTCATGCCCAAATCTAGCACCCTTTGGTCCTCTCAATAAATCTTAACCATCTATTTATTAGGCATCTCACATAGCAAATTATGAAACCCTAGCCACCTATCCTTGCTTCTATTAATCCCACATTGCCTAGCCAAATAAACTTAACGCCTCCTCATATCTATAAAAAGGCCTCCATACCTCCACCTTGGGAATCATCCTGAAATCCAATAATCCTTCAAAAGCCCTGCAAAAAGGGAGAGAAAGAAGGGAGCAGCTCTATGCGTGGCTAGCAGTCTTCGTCTTCGGAGAAAGTAAATTTTATTTTTATTTTTAGATCTTGTATCTTCTTTCATGCAAGTAGATATTTGAATAATTGTAATGTTCTCTTTTCTTCATAAAAAAAGTGCATTCTTCTTTCAAATATTGTGTTCTTAATTTTCTAATATGATATGAGTCTTTGAATAGCCTATAACTACATAGAGACGGATCATGATCAAACGATACGATCTGTGCTCAGTGAGATAGGCTATGCTCGAGAATCGATCATAGATTTATTGGCTTAAGGAACGAATACTAGATTTATAATTAAAACAAAAATTGAAATCCCCAAGACACGTTTTCTTCTATTACTTCGAATTTTCTTTCACTTGCAGTTTGCACTCTTCTCAACTATTTTCAACCCTAACTTAATTAGTTATAAGTAAAATTCCTCAAAATCTTAACTAACTCGAATACAACTCAGCCCAAGGTCCCTGTGGATACGATCCTAATCCACCCTAACTACATAATAGTGAATTAGATTTATTTTGACTACCCACGGCAACAATCATTGCTCAACCACAATATTCTGCATCATAATATAAGCAAATTAAATGCAAGTTGCTGGATATTGGTTTTCTAGTTTATCATAGCCATTGCATAATGAAAAGAAGGAATAAAATAACATATTGACAATCTAAAATAATAGGAACAACTATAAAACATGCAACAATTACAGAGGCCAGCATCTAATCTATATGAGTACTTGGTTTCAAGAAAGATTTCACTGGCACCACTTTGAACCATAGGCCAATAATATCAAATTATCAATACTCTTTCTTTTTCTTTTCTTTTAAGCTAGAACAATACCAATACTCAACATAGGCTTTTCAAACTTTGTTCTTCATGTCATGATCTTGACTATAAATATAGAACGAGAAGTGTTGATGACATAGGTGGGAAACAGGGTTCCTGCTTTTGAATTCATAATGCAATTATAGTTTTTTCTTTTTTTCTGAATTTCTCATGCTTTGCATATCGAAAACAGAAATTATTATGTTGACTACTCAAAGATATATGAAGTTGGACATACATATAATTGTGAAAGTACATGCCAATGTCAAGTTGTAATGCAGGCCTCCAAGAAACCATCAAAATTTGCT
Organism: Elaeis oleifera; assembly: GCA_000441515.1. Taxonomy (NCBI): domain Eukaryota; kingdom Viridiplantae; phylum Streptophyta; class Magnoliopsida; order Arecales; family Arecaceae; genus Elaeis; species Elaeis oleifera. Next base: position 242,328 of record KE504837.1, read on the forward strand.
CTGACATATAGAATTTCCTTCTATAAACTAGACTAAGTTTGAGGTAAAACAACCCCTTAGTGTCCTGCTGCCTTAATTGGATGCTATCAGCACTGACTTACCACAACTTTCCTACAAGATAAAATCAACATTATTTTGTCCAATTCAAAACATAACTCCAGCCCTACTTGGCAAACAATATAAACAATATTCTTTTAGTAAGAAAGAAAATGTCAGGAACATACTACAGGTTCCTGATCTTGTTAGGAATTTCCATTGCAGAGGAAATGCCTCTAAGACGTGCTTTTCAAGTTAGAAATTTGTGAAGCTTTCAATACTGGGACTTAGTTATGTTCATGCACATCTGCATAAGAATCCCAACATGTTTGTTCCCTTCAAATACTTACCAATATTTTATGCATCTGTTTGGTCGGTAGTCCACCTAGAGAAAAGTTGGTGGTAAACAGTTTTCTTCTTTCACTCAAAGCAGCCATAGCTGGGATTGGGCTCCTCAGATTGGTTTAAATTTGGCCTTTAACCGAACATGCCTTGCTCAAGTTGCACTAAACCACAATGTTTCAATTATTATACATTGTAAACAATAGAGAATGCTCATATTGGCAAAACTGATAAATAAACTTTTAGTTTGAATGCAAACAAATATAGCAAGGTACAGATTTCTCCCTGAAGCAAAAAAAAAAACACACTATTTGGTCACAACAAGGTATATAGCGACAAACATCAGATGTGGTCTGACTTTTTGGGTCATCTTTATGGATGCATGTTCACCAAGTAATCCTATTCAGGGCTAGCTCCTATGTTATTTCAAGCATTAGAGATTTGTCATCCAAGAAAAGTTCTGACAAGCCTTAAAATAAAATAAATATACTTATTAAAAAAACTTATTCGACCCAACATATACAAGTGCGCCCTTTAAATGATTCCCTTCAATGTAACACCTGTATTGATGCTGTAATGGTCATAAGTACAAGTCAGCAGCATAGAAGTCAATCAAAACTTGAGGAAACTCTTGGAACTAAATGTATCTTTCATGTGTTCACATAAATTATTCTGTTACCTTCAAAAAGAAACATTCTCAGACTAAATGTGCATCTTGTGTGCAATGAAGAAGCAAAAATGTAAAATGATTTCTTATACGTTGCTAGTCTGATTTCTATTTGAGACTCTACATTTTTTGCCTTTTTGAGTATATACAGGATATTTCTAGGTTACCTAGGTTTTCAGTCAATGGATTAGAACTGATCAAATCAATGAATAGATTTTTTCAGATCCCAACTGTTAACAAGTAAAGATTTTGACAAGGTTAAAACTGATGGTAAAACATATCGAATGAGTAGGATCATTGATAAAGAAGCTAAAAGGAGTGATTTGATGTTCAAAAATCTTGTTTTTAAAGATGGAACTTCAAATAGAGGATTAAGTTGACATTATTTTGGTCATCAAGTTAAAGGTTCTCTCCTAAACTGCAAGAGGAACCAGTCCCACATAAATAGAGAAAACACGATTTTAGCGGTAACGTCATGGAAACTCATGTCTTCCTGAGCAGGGAAATAATTTAATTAGAAAAGAAATAAGCAAGGGAGAAGTCTTATTTATATTCTTTCTAGCTGCCTGGCAGAATCTCATATTATGAAATAAAGTGAGTTCCTAGTGTTCTTTCTATTTTTTTTGTGCATGAAACATTTTCAATTGGGATCATCATGGAAGATAATTCAATATTTTATTGGTAAGCCATTAATAGTGGCAACCATGTACATTTGTTTTTGGCTTGAAATAAGGGCAGAAATTCTTGATGGATGATATTCACTAATTCACTTTGAATGGGAGTCAAATGGATATGTGAGCTCTCCTGCAAAAGGGACTGTTTCTAAACATTTCGTGAACATTTGGAGCACTCATGCGTACCATTGTCTTTCTTCGAACTCCCTATCTATCTGTATATATTGGATCACCCAGATTCCAGATGAGCATTTTTGTCTTTTTGAGATGCATTCAATAAACTCCAATTAAAATATTCCAAATATTTTTGCAGAATCATATCTAATTTAAAAAATAATAGAAAAGAAATACCTTCACGGAATGGGGACCATTCATGTTTGCGCACATGGTGAGGAGCATCAAGTGGGGAAGCAGACCCTGCAGCATTTTTTTTTTTTTAAAAAAGAATATAAAATGCAAGCAAGCAGAAGTTTGTCAAATTGTCCAAGGACTGGAAGACACTAAGAAGTAAATATTTGAGGAACAATCCGCTCTCACCACAAATCTCAAGCTATTGTGCATCGCAAAGAGCCGGCGTCGCAGATACTGTGGTGTCTCCAAGTACTACAAAAACCTCACAAGAAACGGCGCAACACTTTCACTCTCATCACCATTCCCAGCCGTCATAACTACAGACTCATCATCCGAAGCAGTTTTATTATCAAACACCACACACCTGTCCGGATAAAAGAAAACCTTCGTTAACAATTCTCATTCCATCAAACACCTTCACATCAATCATTCTAACTCCAACATTCTTTGGTATCAAAGACTGCCCCCAATCTAAATCCAAATATCAAACCCAAATCATAAAAAGCTTATGAACTCGCAAATGTCTGATTTCCACGCATGAAGTGATATTAAAATCAAAAATCTTTGAAATTTATCACCATTACTTCATCGACTTTCCCACAAAGATCGAATCCGATCCGATCTAAAATAAGTACGGACACATATTGATATGTCATGCACATAATCCAAAATCACGAGGCAGGAATACAGCAAACCCCACATATTTAAAAAAAAAAAATTATAAACATGCAAGACATCCCATCATAATATCATAAAATAAATAATAAATTAAATTTAATAAATTAATTTAAATTTAATTAACAAAATAAATTTTAATCTTTCACAAAATCTAATATTATTCAAAAATTTATATCAAATTTCACTAAAATTTCAATCTAAATAAAATATTGAATTCTACTTCTAATCGCTCTCCCATAATAAATTCTCAAGTTAAGCTAATCATCTGCATGTGTAAAAATAGTGAAATTTGGCATTATGAGCTAAACAGTCCAGTAAACAATAAATACTTCAGTTAGATAAATCAAGCAATAATAATGTACTGAAAATAAGGATACAGAGTATGTTAACTTAAAATCTGATTCAAAATATACAATACCAATTAAAATAAGATCTATGCAAATTTATTCTTTTCAAATTTATTTTTAAAATTTATTTTCATTCATAAATTAGTTCTTTCAGAATATCTGATTCACCTCAATAGCTATGAACTATAACCATATTTATACCCTATGGTTAAGCCAGAATGAGCTCAGATTAGTCAAAATGCTAACATATAACTTCACCAACGGTATCGATATACCAAGGCATAACCCTATTAATAGAATGTCGGTGTACCAATGCATAATCTTCATTGGCAGGATGTCGATATACCAGCATCCAACTCCTATTGATAGGGCTCGATATATCAGCGCACAACTCCTATTGATAAGTTATCGATGTACCAACATATAACCTTCACTGATAGGATATCGATGTACTAGCATACAACCCCACCATCAGAATATTGATATACTAATGCATAAACTCTACTAGCAAGATATCGATATGCTAATATATAATTTCTATTAGCTGGATTTCGATAAATAGTTAGGCTGTGAGTCAAAATCTATCTTGAATCAAATCTCTTTTACCATAACATCAGTTTCATATTTCAATCAAATAATATACAAAACCATCCGAATTCAAAATCAATTGGTCGTAATCTATAATAGAATAAAGATCTTCGATAATGCATCAAATAATATTCTAAAATAAATTCAACAAATAAATATCATGCTTCATATTCATAAATTACAAATAATGTGATTCAAATTTAATGATATAAATACTATATAATCTATTGATGAATCTCGAAAGTGAATCATTACTTATCTCAAATGTATTTCGATAATCCAAATAATTCCAGATATTCCTTCTCTTTAAAATCTTCAATTTATAAATGACCATCATTGGACATCTTTCTATCTAGATGACCACCCCCTATACAGAACTGAGTTTAATAATAGAAAGCATACCAGTAATTAAGAAAGGCATGATTCATATGTAGTTGCAACTAACGGTCTGTGTTAGTCCAGTCATCTAACTTCTTCTAAGTAAGATCAAACTATAATATAGTCTGTTCAACGGAGATCAAAAGCGATTAAATCAGTAGTATCCAATAAGAGTCAAAAGGGAAGTCAATATGCTATTCGACAATCAGATGTCAATTCAATCAAAGAATTTTATTCTATTAGGGTCATTTAACATACAAGAATTCGATAAATATCAATGAAGGCAGATCTTGCAATACTCAATAAAAACTAAGATGGTGTAGACATATGCCCGACCAACAGGATGGTTCGAATTCTATCTACTGGGTCAACTCAACTTCAATGCGACAAGGTTGGAGACCCTTCATTAGGTTCACAAGTTGAGTAAAAAGAATATCAGAGGAGAGAGAAATTAAAAATGTGAAACAAGATTGATTAAGTGACACTATCCGATATCCTGATATATCCGATCAAGATGATTTCATCAAATCATGATTGAATTAGTATACATATGGTCTAATAGAATCATGGATAATCGAATCAAGAAGAATGTAGTCTAGCTGGAGTCGGTGCCGGCACACTTCCCGATGATCATGGATCATGATCCTTTCACTAGGATTGGATCAAATTATTGAAGTAAACTCTTTATCGAATCAATCCTAGAAAGATAAATCCATAAAGAGAGAGAGAATAATTTAGAGAGAGACACTATTCTAGAGAGAGAAAGTGAAGAATTCTAGAGAGAAGCTAGAGAAAGTAGGAAATAGAGAGGAAGGTGAGAGGAAGAGGAAGAGAAAGAAACTCTCACTCTCTCCTTTT
>KE504837.1:247266-276034 GCA_000441515.1 Elaeis oleifera
TTTTCTTTTCTTTCTTTTTTTACTTCTTTTTTCTCCCAACGGAGTGGGGGATTCAAGTCCCCCTTCTCTCTCGAAATAGTGGAGCTTCCACCGATGATGGTCGGGTTCTTGGTGGTGCAGCGGGTGGTTCCCTATCCGATGATCGGCAACATGAATGGAGCTGAAAAAGAGAAAGAAGATGGAAAAATCAAAGAAAATAGAGTTATTTGTTAACATCCAAATTTCCGATGACGGTTGGCCAGAAATAAATTCTAAAGGTTGAGAAAATGGGAAAGAGGATCCACTAAAGAATCTCGGCCTCGTACTTGGTTTCCTATGGTGATTGCCTCATGATTCCGGCAAGCTCGGTGAAAGATATCCGAGAAGATGAAGAGGAAGAAGATGGCTTTCTTCCAGTGATGGCAAGCAATGAGGTTAAAGGACTTAGTCCCCTTTAAAAGAGATAGAGGGAAGTAGTTGAGCTCCTCCACGGCTTCGATTTCTGTCGGAAGATCGAGAGAAAGAAGACTCCCAATCGAAGTCTTCTTCATCGCTCTTTTTCTTTTCTTTTTTTCGATGCTTTAAAATCATGCAACTATATTTGGGCATTTTTGGTGCTTTAAAATTCATTTAGGACTTTTTGGGTTAGATTGATGGGCTGAGGTATCACAGAGTCTGGAGTCTTTAATTACGGACTGAATATGGATATGGGCCAACCCGACCCTACCCAACTTGTTGCCATCCCTAATTAGGCTTGGGTTGCTCGTAAGGTTGGCTAGACTTAGGTCCAATGCACCATTTTTATTGTAATCAATTGGAATTGGTGCCATTTAAGTTTTTGAGCAAATTGCACTCAATACATAAAAAATTATTGCCTACACTGTATGTACCAATATGGCCACACATGCTATCAATCATCAAGATGTATTCCTATGGACCAATCACCGAGACGAATGCATGATGAACGAAAAGAGGATGTTTGGCTGGGGGAGTTGGGGCCTGAAATAGGAAATGGTGACTCCGATTCCAACCATTTGGTTGGAGAAAATTTTATTCCAATTTTGATTCTAGAGTGGAATGAAAATGATCGAATCTCCCTACAACTAAATCCTGACTCTTTCCTGAAGATTCAAATCTCCATTCTGATTTCAATTTCGATTGCGAACCAAAGTGGCTTCAAAGGATATGACTATTCCAATTTTTATTCCAATGTATTTCGATTTCGATTCCGATTGTGAACCAATACACCTTAATGATTGGTGGCATGTATGGCCGTATGGTACAAACAATGTAGAAATAATTTTTCTAATTCATAAGGTGTAATCTACTATTAAAACCAAATCATCGGGTCATTTAGGCAACTTAAGACACGCGTAATTGCCTAAGGATCTAACCAAATTCTCGGTATTGATTCCTTAGAGACTTTGTCATTGGTAATCAAGTCGATGATCTTCTACCAAAAAAGAAAAATCAAGTTGATGATCATTTATATTATTTTAATGTTTACCTTAGCTTGCAATTAGGATATTCAGAACCTAGATGTCAAAAATGTCTTCCGGGCATTTAAAGGAATCAACCAAAGATCCAGGACAACCTATTTATGTTTGCAAATTGAAGGCCTTGTAAAGCTTCGCGAGCCATTTTGACTCAACGTGGCATAATCATTTTGACTCTCTACATTGACGCAATCATCCTAACAGGCAACAATGCTGATAGACACCATGCGGAATTTGCTATTTTGGACTCGGACTATCTAAATTCTCTACTTGGTGTGGCAGTTGCACACTTCCATATATGGTCTCTTTTAAATTAGTTGCACGATTGCACATATGGATTCTAAAGCAATTTCTTGACTAGTGGCGGCCAAAATACAAGCACCGCTTAAAGGTGAGTCGTATCTTGATCTCCAGTTCTATCTTAGCATTATAGCCGCCTTCCGATCCCCATTGGAAAGCAATGACTGCCACGTCTTAGACTCATAATTTCATGCCAGAGACATGGTAATTAAAAAAATATCCAAGCATGTCTACAGGCATGCTTGGATGCCGTGCATGCTTGTAAAGCAGTATTTGTTGAATTTTTTTTTTAATTTTGATGAACTTTATTTAATTGTATGTATATGTCAGCGTTAGATTACTGAACTATCTTTTTAGGGAAAATAAGAAAAAGATTAAAGGAGAAGACATGAAAATAAGTATGACATTGATCACATTATTATTACTAGATTAAAAAAAAAAAAAAGTTCCATGTAGATTTTTGCATCCCCTTCTAAGAAAAATAATTTTATATATTGTAATATATATATATAATTGGGAAAAGAGGATGGCCACACAAGTCAGGATGGCCGAGTGGTCTAAGGCGCCAGACTCAAGTTCTGGTCCTCGTGAGAGGGCGTGGGTTCAAATCCCACTTCTGACAATTTTACATCTTTTAATTTAAAAATATAAAAGAATGTATCTCGTGTTACTTTTCTCAAAATCCTATGAAACCTTTTCTTTTATTAACAGTCATATTTATATAATGCATAAAAAAATGTATCCCTTACGTACACAAGGCCAAAACACATTCTTACTTTTGATAATATGGATCTTTTAATTAAAAATTATATTTACAACAACTGATTTTTTAGAAATCATATACAATCTGGCAATCTATAAAAAATATATCGTATTACTTTTCCCCAATATTTATGAAACTATGGGTACATGAACTTGGAGTATATCTTTCTTTGATTTTAAAATTATATTTATAATTCTTGTTTTTAAAATATATATATATAATGTATAAAAAGATATATCTCTTGTTACTTTTTTTTTCAAAATTTCATAATATTATATATAATGTATAATATACATACATATGATGCGAAGTAGGGCTATTCATAATTCGGTTCCGACCGAAAATCAGTCCAAATCGAACCGAAAAATCGAATCAAAACTCAACTGAATATAGTTCGGTTCGATTTTCATTTTCAAAAATTTTGATTTTCGGTTCGATTCGGTTAAAAATCGAAAAATCTAAAAATTAAATCGAAAACCGAAATCATAATTTAAACTTATATTGTTTACTATTTTAAGAACTTGTTGGTTACATAGATAGATGATTGGATATTAGATTTGATCTATTATTATAATTTGCTGTGATGCTTATTTGTATTGTAGATAATATTATTTTTATATATTATATTTATTATTATCGATTTATCATTTATCAATTATTAATATATTATTATTTATCAATTATTAATTTTAATGTAAGAAATTATCAAACAATAAATTCAACATATCCTGAATTTGATTAAATGTAATATAATAAACTAACAAAGAATCGATAATAATTATTGAATATATTGTATCAAAATAAATAATTAAAAAATAAAAAATTGAATAACTGAATTGAACTGGACCGAAATTTTGGATTCGATTTCGTTTGGTTCCTCTCTTATTCGGATCAATTTTTTTATTTTATTTTTTTATTATTCAATTTTCAGATCAGATCAGTTCAGATTGGATTTGATTGGTTAAAACTGAATGAACAATCCTAATGCTAAGGTGTATTCTTACAATCTGGTAATTGACACCATACATCCTTTAAATTTAAAATTATGTTTATGATTGCCATTCATTGGTTATTAAGGGCATTCCAAAATACCTATGTAGAAATCTGACTTTCAAATTAAGTTTCAAATTAATAGATGCTGTCAAAGGAAATGATAATACTGCACACAAAAAGCGAAAGACTCTTAAAATAGTAGAAGCAACTAAAGCTTTTACATATTTTGTTAATTTACGAACAAGATCTGTATAAAAATATAGATCCATAGATCCATACATCTCAAACAGAAAAAGAATCCGATAATATTTTTTTCAAGTAATAAAAAAAGAACAAAGATGAAGCATAAATTATAAGCAATTGAGCCCTTTCAAAGGCTTGCTTAAGAATGAGAATGAGGTATCTCATGGAACAAATAAATATTTCCTTCTCAATTCATATCTACGGATCTCATTTAAGATTTTTTTTTTGATTTAATCCATATGAATTAATAGAAAAGATAAATACCCCATAATATGGCAAATCTGGCTCATTTATTTATTGATTAAGTGAATAGATCTGTCATTTCTTAAAAATTTTTCTGATTCAAAATCATGATACGATGTATATCCCCTTTCTTCCGATCATAGAATAGATTAAACATTTTAGAAAATCATATTTTGATTTTGGTAAACCATATTTTATCTATAAAAGGATATCTTGTTAATTTTTCTCAAAATCTTATATAACCATAGTCATGCACTTGAAATATATCTCTTTTAATTCTAAAATTATATTTACATTCTTTGATTATTTTCTCTTATTACTTTTTTCTCACAATATTGTATAACCATGGTAAAATTATATTTACAGTCTTTGATTTTAAAAACATATAATGTATAAAAAAAATGTCTCTTGTTACATTTATTCGACATCCTAAAGTTCCAAAAAAGGGGTAATTAATTGTCCCAAATTTCTCATGCACTATGGTGGGGCCAAAAGTAAGCTCCAATGGTTTGTTGTAAACAATGGATGACTGCTGCAAACTGTGTGTGTACTTTATTTGGTAATTTAGGGTACATTTAGTTATATTTTTTGATTTTTAATTTTAATTTTAATTTTAAAAAATATTTTTATTTTTTTTATTTTACTATTGAGTAAAAATAAAAAAGTAAAACGTATGTTTGGTAACTTTGTTGCTATAAAGCAAAAAGTAATATTTGAGAATGGTAGATGAAGAGTTCGACAAGGGAGAATGGTTCAGAAAGGGAGGGAGAAGGGGGTGGAGAGGTGAAGAGCTCGACGAGGGAGAAAGATTCAGACTTTTTACTTTTGATTTGATATTTTAGATGTGTGGAAGACAAAAAAAAAAAGAAAATAAGTTTTGAAAAGTAGAAAATTTTTGCTTTGCATATAAATAATTATTTAATTATTTAATTTTATATTTGTTTTCATGGTGTTATCAAATATTGCTTTTCGATTTTATTTTTAAAATTAAAAATAAAAAATATTTTTTTAATGACTAACCAAACGCACCATTAGGGTTCGGTGGGACCTAGGTGAGTGGATGCGTATTTCATCCTTCAAATATTTCACTAATAAAATGCTTTCCCAAGGAGAACTGGCAATTAGAATCAAGTTCAACTACAAAGGAATGATTGAACTTAAAACATGCGCCAGAAAAGGAATGTAAGCTAGCAAAACCCATGATAATTACAAGCCAAGATTCTTAGGAGTATACGTGAACAAAGATCATGAACCAGGATACCAATATGGTCTTAGATTCTTATGCTCAGAAATTAATATTTAATTATTTCAAGTCACTGGTTGCTAGAAATGGGATAAAGATCCAAAAGGCCAAACACCGCATTGTTGAAAAGAAAACATGCTGAACTTATGCTCCTGAAAGACTCAAGCATATCTTTTGCATTCAGAAATTCTTTATACACCACAGACGATGTAGAAAATCCGATATGGAGTATACTATCTTATTCGATTGATCCACATAATCACTACTTTCCAATATACATTTAATATCTACCGATCATCTTTTTTATTAAAAATTTTGTATCACGAAAATGCTCATGTCCTTTGGTTATGACATCTCTTCACAAAAATTATGACATCCATTCAAAAAATTATGATACTCCTATATTTTGAAAAAATTATAACATCTCTGCTTAAAAATTATGATATCTCTTCAAAAAAATTAGGACATCTGCCTTTGATTTTTGTTTAATACCGGAGTGTCATAATTTTGTCAAGAAGTGTCATAATTTTTAAGAAGGAATATTACAATTTTTTTCAAAAGATGGGGGTATCATAATTTTTGAAAAGGATATCATAATTTTTTTGAAGGAGTGTCATGATCAAAGGACAGAAATATTTCGTAATATAAAATTTTAATAAAAAAATAAGTTACAGAAATTAAATACGCATTCAAAAGTAATAACTAGATAGACCAATCAGACAAAGTGGTGCACTCCATATCGAATTTTCTACGCTGCCTACGATGCACAAAGAATTTTTCCTCTTGCATTTGCATCTATGTAGAGTGGTGGATTTATATTCTTCACAATTTCATTGTTTCTGTTGTATTAAAAATTTTCTGCAATACCAGTAATACTGTTTTTAAAATGACAAAAAGAAAAAAAAACTCTGGAGTTAAACTTTTGCAAGACCTACAAGGATGAGCCTTGCTCCTGTGTGACTTGGACGTCATGAGTGCGAAACACAAAAAACTGTTTAAAAAATCAACCAGACCAGAACCCATTCAAGGGTATATCCTTACTGCTCAGTTAAAAAGATGACGGCTTTGGGAGGTACCTGTTTAAGTTGTATCTGATAGAAGAGGTGATTAGACAAACATAAGACTGCATGCACATAGTTTTACTTCTCTCCATTTGAAATATAATGCAGGATAATTATATCATGAAAAATAAATAATTCCTAGTAATAACTAGGTGGCCCGATTGTCTGGTATTTAATGTATCAACAAATTATCAAACCTCAGTTTAAAAGTTTTACAAAGCCACGAGTGCTTCTGATAAAAAATTTAGAAACCTAATTGATTGTAACTAGGTATTCACTAGCGTAACATCAGCACATGACCTTCAAAATAAGCAAGCTAAAAGACAATATACTCATGTACATGAACGTGAAGCATCTTCTTGGCAAGATTTACATATTTAAATGAAAAAATGAATATTTTTTAATTGTAGTTGTATATCTAAAGAATAAATGGTAACTATAATGCTTCTTCTACAAAGAGTTCCGAAAAACCAAAGCTGGACTCCAAGCATGATATACTACGATGCTCTCCCAGAAAATCTTTAAGATTCCTCATCATCAGAACTGGAATACTCTACCCGCCGATCCCTAATTGCTGGAAACAGCAATTGCCGTGGATCTGGGACATGTGCCATTGGTGAGTTATCCCTAACGTTTGGTGTTTTGGATGCCTTGGGTGCTGATTCTCTCACTTCTTTGCAAACCTTGTCCAGCATCCCAAGAAAATCACGCACAATAACAATAACCGCAAACCCTCATCCTTCCCTGCATTCCCATGAAAATAGTTGGTGGTGCTCTTCACCAATGATTTTATTCTCTTTTCTTCTTCCTGTAAGAAAGTAATATCAGCCTCAGCATGCTCCACAAAGGATGTTAGTGACCGGCGGAAGCCACTGTCCTCATCCAAGATTCTCATATCCTTGTTCAGGAACTCCTTCGTCTTCAACAATCTATGAACAAAGTCTACCACCATGTTTTTAGGCATCAGCATCCAATCCTGCTGCCTTCTTTACATTCTCAAGATCATTGCTCAGACCTGAAATAACCTTCAGGCCAAGGCTACAGTAATAGTCTGCACTTTCTCTTGGAGAACATTCATCCGAATTTAGGCCACAAGTCATCAGGCTAGAGGTGCTCTCACTCTCTCTTGCCAAGCATGCAGCTCGCACACCTTCAGACCGGATAATCTCTTGAACAACAAAGTGCAACAGTGTGGTCTTCCCATCAGTACCTTTGACATCTGACAACTTCAAAAGTGTATCAAGTCTAAATGCCTGAGCATCTCCACGGAAGGTGCCATCATTCATGCGGTTGCCCGTTTTAAGTACAGCCTCTAATAGCTTCAAGATTAGACGACTACTTCTGAGCTCCTTGCAAGCTACCTGGTTCAAAAGTTATGAAAATACAATCGCAAAAATATGAAAACTTATATTTATGATTTTGCTCTACCTGTCTACCAATAACACTTGAAAATGCGCAACAACAACCGAGCATCATTACAAAATCAATAAGAAAATACATCATATATATTACAAAATAGGAAGAAATCACCACTAACAAAGGTTAGGTGAATTCCATCATAATGTAAATGTTCTACTTGGAGGGTTGCATTCCTTTGTAATTAATAATACCTGGAGGTTTGCATTCCTTTGCAAATGCTCTACTTGGACGGTTGAATGATAATAGAGCAGATATTTCAGATATTTTCCATCTAACATAAAATATTCTGTTGATCATTGCATCATCTACATTTGAAAAGGAATTCTTTACCCTGGCTAACTATTATAATTTAAATTGAATGCCCATAATCAGGAAGTTGAGAAGAAACTAACTTTTGTAATTATTTTTTTTCAGCTAAGTGCTGTTGGCTTGTTTATATTTATATTAGGTGAAAGGGTTGACAAATAAGAGTTGGATGGATTCAATGAAAAGCAATTCAATGTTACTTTCTATTTGAAATGATTTGGCCTTGATAAGGTAATGCATATGCTAGTTAAAAGAAAGAGTAAGGTATTTTGATCTTTTCCTTGGCAATTCTAAATATTTCTTTTAATCTTGCAAAGAAAGTGAGATTACACTTCTAGGATAAGAAATTAAAGGTAACTTAACCTTAACTAGAAAGCCTTGTCCAATCTACATGGGATGGCTTAACAAATTGAAGAATGTTATATTCAAAGTTTTCAAACTTTTCTCAACCAAACATCAACCTCCGATGGATTAGTGCCTAATGCATGGCAAAGGCAACTGCTGGGCAAAAGAAAATATGCCAATAAACATTGAAGGGCTGTTGGCTGGTGAGAAGATGTAAATATTTTGTTGGTTATGGTTATGGAAGCATCAATAATCATTAGAAATATATATAACAAAATTCCAGATCTCAAGACTTGCCTCTAGAGTTGCGAGTGATTCCTTTATGACCAATGCATCCTCTTGTACAGAAGCCATGAATAGCAATGCATCTATCCGTTTAAATGCAAATGGTATATCCACCACAACCTTTAGGAACTGTTCTGCAGGTCCAAGTAGGGACATGTTGCCACTGTAAATCCTAAGCTTCAGCTCTTCATCAGTGGTGGGTGACATTCTCAACAATGTTTAAGTAGCTCCGTGGGGAGCTTGTTACCTGGTTGGAAGAAGATAAGCAGAAGAATTGATGAATCAAATAATATATTTTGATCATTAATATAGTCAACTGGCTATCTCCATGGGAAGCCCTTAGTTGGAAAAGATAAGAAAATATGTGATTACAGTAGAACAACATATAATAAAGTACTTTTGCAAGAACAAGTGCACCGGAAAAAGTTCTATCAAGTGGTCGACCACATATGATAATCAGAAACAGGGTAAGCAACGTGCATAGACTAGTGACATATAGAAAAGCAAATCATGGTGTTCCTAGATTGCTAAAGCCTTAAGTCTTGTTCCACATATAAGAAATCTGCTAAATGTTTTCTTCATTTATTGATGTAAAAGAACATATTGTACGGAATAGTCTCTAAAATCACCAAAAGACAAAATGAAAATTTACCTTCCATAAGTGCATCACAGACTTCCTCTGTTTTCACATTCAATGCTTTTAAAGAAATTGCCAAATTCTGCGACTTCTTGGGATTGATCAGCTGAACAAATCGAGTTGAGGGATCATTAGATGATGATTCCTTCTTACCCTCACACTTGTTTCTATTAGCAGAATTGTAACCAAATAACATTTCTATCATCTCTTCATTGAACCTGTAAATTGATGATTAGAAATATAAGGTTCCATGGTATGCGATATGACAATATAAACACTGACAACATCAAGCACATTTGAATAAAGAAGCTTACTGGAAAGAACCCGATTTAATCTGATGCCAGACCATGGATTGATCAGGGTTTGCAAGGACTTTATCCCAAAAGAATGGCTTCAGCTTGGTTTTTCTTTGGGAGCATTGGCATCATCTTCTGCACCAACATGCTGGGCAGAGACTGCATCTCCTGAATGATTTGGCCCAAGGGTGATGGCTGAGTAACTCTTGAACCAAGCCTCTTTGTGGCAGATGAGGAGGAAAAGCACCCTTTGGTGGTGGTGGAGGCTGAGGACCAGGCTTTGAGTTGTGCAAAGGTGGGGTGGGGCGGGAGGTGCTGGACCAACCTTTTTAACAGGAGGCATAACAGGTGGGGAGGTGGTGGAGCAGGAGGGGTGGAGCAGGAGGTGATGGAGCAACTTTCTTAATAGAAGGGAGCATAACAGGTGGAGGAGGTGGTTTTGGCTCAAAAGCATTGCTAGAGATATTAGACATCTCAGTTGAAGAAACGGAATTTCCTGAAGGTATGTCAGATAGTCGAGTTCCATCTGAGCTAATATCGAAGGATAAAACATGATCATTTTGGCCTGGGTCAGTTTTGAAAGACAAACCTCCAATCTTGTCCTTGTGAATTGAAGTACCTTGCCCAAAAGAGTTGGGTGACAAGCCTGAAAAAGAATACTTACAAATTAGCATCTGCAATTTGAAAATATGCTTATATGAATCACCTGTGAAACATTTCCATACCAGAGAAGTCGCTTAAGCTTAAAGTCATAAGAGGCCTCTCCTCTCTTTGCCAATATGTTGAGTCATTACCTTCTCTACAACATTTATAATAGCAACAGAATATACATGCAGCAACAAGACATGTCCCAGCAGCAGTAAGAACCACAGCAATCATAACAGATCTTTGCTGTTGTTTGGCTTCTTTGATGGTAAAACTGGAGCAGCAGCTGGGGTTTGATTATAGGAATTTGGTGGAAGTATTTTGCCACCTGAGGATTGATTATCAGGCACTGGAGCACTTGCAGGAGCAAGATCAGAAGATGGCGCTGGACCAAAACTAGGCGTTTCAACTCCTGGACCAAGGGATGGAGCTGACGCAGGAGATGGACCCGGCACTGGAGCTGAGGCAGGGGACATGGCATGAAGAGGTTGATCTGCTAAATGCCTTCTCAAAACAAGATTGCATCCAAGTAATGACTCCAAATACTTCATATACATATTTATCAGTCTATCATCATCTCCAGGAACATTAAAATGGAAGTTTTGCCTACTCAAACAACTAAGAAGTTCATGCTTAATTTGCGGTGAGAGAAAAGTCATAGTTTCCAATTCGCCACTTTTCAGAAAAACCTAGAGTTCAGATTAGTCTCAGTAGAATCACAAATTAAATTCTCCACATCAGAAAATCCTGAGCTTCTTAAAACTTCTTTCCTGTCCATAAATCTAGCCCACAATATAGCCATATTCGCTCCATCTGAAATCACAAGATCTCATCATTAATCAGTTTGACTATTTCACTACGACAAAATTAAGATGAAGTATGCTATCTGTGGCAGTTCAAAGGAAAATAATTCACTCCTTTGCAGCATGAAATGCAGACAGAATCCACAATTAACTCTAAACATCATTCAATTTCATTGATAGGTTGTGCATGGTCAATTATAAGAGCTATGGAGGCAGCATGAAGATTCAAGTAGCTGACCAGCATTGATTCTACTATTACTGCACAGCAGAAAGATTTGACAAAAGATCTGTGACTAACAACTGCATTTTTGACATCATTAGGAAGTCTCCAACATGTGGCTATTAGGACCATGAATTTAAATTATAAAAGAACAGGCCATAAAAAAGAACAAAGAAATATATACATCTCAAAAACACTTCATTTACGGTAAGCAAGACTTTGAAGGTTGCTGAAATATAATGAGTTAACTAACATTCATCTGTGATCTCCATTCATCATTTTTCAATGTGTAGGTATTTTACATGAATATTATGATCAACTGTGTGGTGCATAGGTTAATCTGCTCATCATTGACTTTGCACTGGTAGGATTGAAGCCTTAATTCTATGGAAGCACAGTAGTCCACGCCATTTTGTAGATATATGTTTGATTATATAAATACTTAGAGTCTTAAATGTCTAAAACTATATCATTATCAAAAAAATTGAATGCAATATGATTTTAACATTCCATTGTTTTTTAAAGATTTAACCTTTTTTTTATAGTGTCAAGCCTTCAGCCTAAGAACATCAAAGCCAGAGATCTGAAGATGATAAGCAGCACAGTGTTATACTCTAAAATTATGTGATATATGTTCTCCTGGCATATTTCCCTTTATTAAAAAATTCTATTTTTTTCTTAACTTTTAGATGACACTTGGAAACCCAGGCTGAAACCACCATCGAGACAAAAACTTCATAGCCCCAAACGGAAACCAAACCAAGTTCGAACTTTGAAATGAATGATATAGAGAACTTATGAGCTTGGAAACACAATAGCTTGCAATAAATCGAAAAAGGAAAGAGAGATTAAATTCTGGTGAATTCACGTGATCAATATGGGATTTCCAATGCATCTGAACAAGCCCTCGATTGTTAATTTGCTTATCCGCTTGTACTCAAGGCCATGTGATGCTTTATACATATTTGTTAATTCCAATAAAGCAAACTATCCAAGCAGAGTAAATGGCATTGACCTAGCTGGGACATTTTAAGATTTGAGCAGTAACAGCATTCAACCCACTTCTATGATTTCCGAAATTTAGTTCATGCCACAGATGTGCGGATGATTTAGGGAAGAAGCCATCAAAGCTAAGAATTTTGTATCCTGCTTCAGTCTTTTGGGGGATTCAAGTTGGTATACTATATGAACCTTGCAAGCCTAGGTTACTAATAGTACCTTGCTACACCCTCAAGCATTTTCCCATGGAGCTGCCCTACATGCGTGGACGCATGCACATAAGAAATACATACATAATCAACTGCTGATATGATGCAACTTTCTTTTTTCTCAACATTTTTTTTAATAAATTCTTGTGATAATGGACTGCTAACTTGTTAAGCTATGACCCCTAGATGTAGCACTATGCTCATTATAATTTGCACACTCTGACATCAGATAAGAGAGGTTATTATTAGTTCATCGGAATTTGAAATAGAGACGAAAGATAGTAGAATCCCACGTACCAGGTCTTCATTTAGCTCAGGAGAAGCCACAATCGCAGTATCTCTAAAGCCCAAGAAGAGACCTTCTGCCCGTTGCCTCCCTCCTGAGCATCCCCTCATCAGAACAGACAACGCAATGAGACAAACGAATAAAAATCCGAACTTTCTCACATCCATCGTTTCTCGGAACGATCTTCCAGCCACAAGCTATCCTTTTCATCTCATCTATTGCTCAATCTCGACATCAAAATCCGCTCGTAGCTGAAAAAAGAAACTAATAATTACAGCACTGGAGAATCTCTCATGCGAAAAACCCAAATTTCTTATACCGTGCGACGAAACCACCGAAACTTCCCCAGAAATCGGTAAAAAAAACTCCACCTTGTAGAGAACCGGAACAGATCCCGTGCCAGGATCCACGAAAATGAGCTAAAAATTTCGAAAACGAGCTGTCTCGAAGGTGGGTTGAGAACAGCGGATGGAGAGCAGATCTGGACTTGCGTTCTCCGAGTGGCGACGAGGATAAGCACTGAGGAGGTCAAAAAGTGAGGGAATCTTCCAAAATTGTTTATGTGCTTATTATTACCGGTCGGTGTTGGAAGAGGGAGACGAGGAGAGCCATGGAGGGGGGATTCACGGTGGAACCACGAAGTGTGCGCGGACGAGGCCGATGGCTCGGCTTACAACAAAAGATACGACCGGTTGTAACTCGACCAGTTTGGCTCAAGCTCAAATCATTTAATTGGCGGGAGGAAAATTACGGATGGGATTTAGTATTGTCTCTATCTGCATTTGCTTTTATTGATAAAGTATGAATGCAATTGAAATATTAATTGGATGGTATATTTATATCGAAGAATTAAAGATAAATTTTTAATTCTGGTTTCAAATTAAAATCAGCCGTCAGCTGAGTTTCAAATTAAAAGCAGCCCCCACTTGAGTTTCAATTAAAAGTAGCTTCTCATTTCAAACATAAATTAAAGTAATTTTCATTTTAACTGAAATTATCTTTATATCCTTATACAATAAAACAGTATTCTTTACAATAAGATAGTACTATTTTATAATAAGATGGTACTGTTTTATAATATCTTTATATTGTAATAAAGTAGTACTGTTTTATAATATCCTTAAATTATAATAAAACAGTGCTGTTTTATAATATCCTTACATTAGAATAAGGCAGTATTCCTTACAATAAGGCAGTACTATATTACAATAAGGCAGTACTGTTTATAATATCACAGTATTATTTTAGTATTGCTTTATAACTGCAAAGGCAATTCGATCATTTTACGTCATTGGAGAAATTACTTTTAATTTATGTTTCGAATGGAGAGCTACTTTTAATTGAAACTCAAATAGGAAGCTGTTTCTAATTTGAAACTGAAATCGAGAGTTTTCATTAGTTTACCCTTTATATTATATTTATTTTATCGATACATCTTTTGTATATTTGTTTTTGATAGATGTGCATGCAAAAAAATAAATAAATAAATAAATAAATAAAAAGATGAATATGAATGTGGATATTTGGTGGATGATTAAATTTTATGAACCAATTCAAAGATGTCATTGTATAGAAGATAAAGGGAGTCTAAATGCAAATTTATGATGATGATATGAGGTTCAATGGCAATGAAATCCAAATCATCTATTTGGATATGGATCAGATATTTGTATCTTGAGGTGCATATCCACTTAGTTCCAATGGATGAGAATATGAACATCGATATTAGTTAAATAGTAAATTTGTACATAAGTCTAGAAAATCAATTTAGATGGATATTATTTAATCTATTTTCATCCCTAAATTTTGAGCAAGCTCAGCTTTCAAATTGGCTGTGGTGTTAAGTTGAACAAATCCTCAAGGTAAATTCATATAACATTTATCAATATCCAACATAAATAAAAAATTTATATGTAACAAATATTAGTGAATAATATTACGTAATTAATTTTAATACTCGATTATTTTATGTCAAATGTATATCAGTTAGACATAGCTCTTGTTTGCCACATTTATTTCTTCATTTCAAATTTCTAACTTCCGGTTGACATATTTACTAATCGGGAAAGCCAATAATGAGCTTAACTTGGAGCTAAACATAAGTTAATCAAGAATGGTTTACTCGTTCAACAATCCTCCAAACTAAAAGAACGAAGATGCTTTGATAATCTAGAGATGGACAAAATGAAGTATGCTACACGCGGACGCTTCGTAGCAGTCAATTGGTGCCATTGATCAATAACCTATTACAACACTTGCACATTGCATGTATCTTAATGTGCAAAACTACACCAAGATGGTATCTGAATTGATGAAAAGATCGGAACATAGAACGACGAAGCAGTTACTCCTAAAGCCAAAGCTTCCTTTTACTTCTTACCAACCTGTCACCCAACTGTAATCCTACTCTCTTTAGCCAAAGCTTTGGGGTGCCCATTATGTGCACAATAAAGTTTGTTGGTCCATAATGCTGATTCGACGATTTCATATTAAAATATATATATATATATTCAGCAAATATCATAAGTTGTATTATTTATTTATTTTTTTTTAGTTAAACCATAAGTTGCACTATTGAGCTTATGTCATGGAGCAAGAGAATTGTTCCTATGCATAGAAGGGATGGTGCGGATTTCTATGTGATGCACCGTATATACTATCCATCGCACAATGAATGGCTGCACGCATTCGCACATGACATGTATCGCACAATCCTATATCCATTCACGGTCATATATGATGCATGCAATATACAGTAGAGGATCCACACTCATAATTGGAGCCCGCAACATGACTTATCATGCTCGTTCTATTTGGGCAGTGCCTTGTGTTCTTAGACTAGCCACTACCTATACTTTTGCCTTCATTTGCTTAATGACACACGGAACTTGCCTCCTACATTGAGAGAGAGAGCCCTGTAAGCATCAAGCATCAATAAATCAATCCAAAAGAAGCCGAATCTATCAATAGATTTGAAGTCATGGAAAACAACCGAACGCCTCTCACACACAATGAATGCTCAAATCAACAATAGAAAGAAACCTCGCAGCCGCTTTGAGACAAGTGGGAACGAGAAGCAAGGATAAGAGCATGCAGGCTGGCTGCAAGTGGGTTAGGTTGGGCTGGGGACAAACGCATCCCAAACCTAATCTATATTTTGACTTTGGTTAAAATGCATCCAAGCCTAACTCATTTCTATTTTAATCTAATTGGATCAATGGGAAAGAGAAGTAGGGATATTGGCATGTCCAGGTTTGACTGGAACGGGATTTTGACGCACCCAAATTCGGTCTATATTTGACTTAGGTTAAACATTGCATCGAAGCCTAATCCATTTCCACCTGTATCTAATTGGAGAGAATTTAAGATTTTTTATTGGCCTATTGTCTTGCATATTAAATTGGATCAAGAAAATCGGAACAACACAGGGAACATGTAGAAGCTGATTAAATAATAGTTAAATAATATGTAAACATTATTAACAAGCCATGTTGCATAAAATTGAATTGACACCCACATTTAAATTATAATGAATAAGACAAATTAATATTTAACTACATAGAAGTTATTGTTAGAAGTAAATGGATTTCTTAAATTCAAGGAGGGTCATGAAATATATAGTGTGTTAACTTGTAGTTGGTTTAGGTTTAGATCAAATGAGTCGTGTCGTTTGGCCTCAGTCAAATTGAAATAACTTCGGTTGATATTGGACTGGATTATTTTCGGGTCAGCTCTAGATCTAGAATGGGTTGACCCAATCTACTTGCAGCTCTAACCATAACCATGAGCATGCAAATCATGCACGATCATTCTATCCATGAGCCCTTTTGAGCTGCAAGGCAGTCCTCTTGAACTCTTACGTGCATGTGAAACATTTTGTAATCAACATAACTTTTACTTACATATATCATGAATAAATTGATACATTTGTACCACTCAACAGGTAATGGAGAAATAATTTTGATAGCTCGCGTTATAAGACTTCCAGCAGTTTGATCTTTATGTAAAATTTTGCCCTTGAGAAACATAATGGAAAGTGCTGCCATATAGAGCAAACTTGGAACCGCTACCCAAGGAAGGTAAGTGCCATACTAAGTTTTCGGCTATCGGTCTATTATTTAGTGACAATCGGCCTATTATTTAGTGACAGTTGAAAAAATTCAGAGAAAAAATATCCATTAATAAAGCATAACGCTGGTTGAAATTCTTCCTGTAATTAGTTCGGGCACTTAGTGATTATATACAGAGAATTCTCATCCTTGAGAATCCAATCCCTTATACGAGACCAAATATAGTTGTGTTGTTGAGAGATCAGAACCAGCACAATTCAGCTAGAACTTAAAACCCAAACCGGACTTCTTGGTTTACTAACACAATTTGACTCAACAGAATCTTGAGTATCCTTTTCCAAAATATTTGATAGAATAAAGGCCTGTTTGGATTCCTAGGTCTAAAATCCCATAGAATTGATAACTTAGGCCTATATAATTGGAAACAATTAGCTTAGATTAGACATGTATTCAGAAATACCTAGGAGTCTGTATAGTGAGCCGGCCCAAATTTCATTTTTTCCGATTGCACAAGCCTAAACCATGAATCCTATAAAATTTTGGGCCCATGAATCCAAAGAGACCTTAAACGCCTGTTTGGATGGTTGGATCCAAAATCTCGTAGGATTCGTGAGTTGGGCCAGTGCAACTAAGACTGTTTATTCGATTTAATCGATCCGATCCGAAAATTGAATAGAAAAAAAAAAATCGAAAACCGACCCGAATAAGAGAGGAATCAAATCGAAACCGAACCGAGAATTTTGGTTTGGTTCGGTTTAGTTTTTGATTTTTTTATAATTTTTTTATTTTAATTATTTATTTTTGATACAACATATTCAAATAATTATTGTTGATTTATTATTAGTTTGTTACATTATATTTAATTAAATTCAAGATCTATTGAATCTATTGATCGATAATTTCTTACGTTAAAAATCAACAATTGATAAGTAATGGTACATTGATATTTGATAAATGATAAATCGATAATAAATAAATATAACATATCAAAAATTACATCATCTACAATACAAATAAGTAATCAAGCACCATAGTAAATTAAAATAATAGACCAAATCTAAATACCCAATCATCCATCCACGTAACCAATAAGTTTTCAATATAGTAAACAACATAAATTTAAATTATGAATTCAATTTTTGATTCAATTTTTGAGTTTTTTTATTTTTAACCGAACCGAACCTAATTGAAAATCAAAATTCTTGAAATAAAACTAAAAATCGAATCGAACTATATTTGATTTGGTTTCCGTTCGATTTTTCGGTTCGGTTTGAACCAATTTTCGATCTAAAACCGAATTATGAACAACCCTAAGTACAACCATCCAAAAATATTAAATTAGAGATTAGGCTAAGACTATATTTACAACCATCTAAGACTATCTTTGATATGAGCTGGTCTGAATCTCATAGGAAGAAAAAATAACCTCAACCCACTCCACAGCCACTGGGGATTGGACATATAAGTCTAGTTCAAATTTTTTTTCTAGTTACACTAATTCAAACCTATGAATCCTATGAGATTTTCATCACGTCTTGAACCCAGCACTCAAGTCGCAATATAGTGGCATACTTCTTAGGGCAAGGCCATAAAGATATGCAAGGCCTTAAAATCCATTACAATTCAAAGTTTCAATGAACAACAATAATCTCAATCAGAATAAATAATAAATTATATAATTATAAAACTCAATCACTCGACCAATACCATCGGAGCCCTATCTATTCAATCTTTTCTCTAATGATCCAAATGATAGCTAAGAACATGCATCCTATAACTGAATAAAGAAAAGAAAGAAGGGATTGTAAGCTTTACACCCTAATAAGAATTTCCATACACCAACATCAATATAATAATAATAAATAATAAATTAATAATAATAATTATTCATATAATTTTATTGTACAAAATCCTATAATCATAAAATATGGATAGCAAATACATATTTTTGTGCAATAAATCATATCAAATCATTATCTAAAATTATTGTATATCGGATCTGATAACATTTAAATGCTCGGCTCTAGATTACTACAATCATATTTTCAATCCGTAATGGGGCATCAACACAGTGGCTAGTCCTGTGGACTACCACAATCATATTTCCAACCTATGCAGGGCACCAACAGTAGCGAGTCCAAAGGATCACAAATACTCAACTCTAACTATCACAACCACATTTTCAGCTATGGTGGAGTACTAACAGTGACTAATCTGGAGGACCACGAGTGCTCAACTCTAAACTATCATAACTATATTTTCATTCCATGGCAGGGAACCAATACAGCGGCTAGCCCAGAACACCACAACCCATCATTCAGTCATATAATTCAAATTTATAATTGTCAAGGAATTATAATTCAATCCCACTCTTTACAAAATTCGATGTACACAAATACCAGGTCCATCCAAACCAGGATCAATAACATACAATACATGACTTCATATATAGCCATATATATACACTTAACAAATAAGTATATATTATGCATCTATCAAAACCTCATCGAGCAAAATCACTAAAGCATAAAATAATTTTATATAATAGATGATCAATATCTGAAAATTTTATTTTATTGGCAACAAACTTAGATACAATCTTTACCAGCCCACAAGCATACATAACAAGTCCAATTAATTCAACATCAATTAACCAACATATCTTTGAACACTTAAAATCCAAAGCGGTGCCAGACGTTGGATTGCATAAACGAGGGTGTGGGGGTTTATAGACCGCTAGCCTCCGATGAAATTGAGAAAAAGCTGGAGTTGGACTCCTCCAACTCAATAGGGGAAAGGAAGGAAAGAGGAAAGGAATGTCTTTCCTTCCTTTCCGTTGCTTTCTTAGGCTGGTTCTGTGATGGGCTGAGACAAATAGGTCGGGTTTCACAAGTTTGGACTTGGACATCCAAACAGGCCCTAAGAGGGAAGAAAATCCCACAAATAGACTAGATAACTAACTCACTTGGGGCTTGGCACAGAATTTACCAGGCAATCAGCAGGTTATTCCCTCCTCTTAGAATAAGAGATGAGCAAAGCACTTGAACTTTCAAGTTTTTCCCAGGTCCTCATATGACCTTGAAGGATCAACAAGGGACACACATAGCGAGTATGATGAACAAAAGGCTGAATGTCTTCAGGATATGCTTGTAAAATGGCAAAGGCCTTAAAATTTATTTTCATTTCAGACTGATAGCTCATACATCTATAATGGCAGAAAGTGGTTGACACAAAATATTGATACAGTTAAGAAACACCTTAAGTCACCACATACCTTCTGAAAGAATTTCATGTTAATGACGTTATTATACAGTGACCATAACTTTAAGAGACTCCAGTATCTTATCATCAATATCGAATTGCATTTGCTTCTTGTCTCTACCAATACTAACGTACTCATCAAATCGCTCCTTCAAATCTTCTGGAAGGTTGGTAGAGCTAGTCCATCCCAATATCTCTTTTGCAGCTCTTGGTTCTGCATAGAAGTGCTGCACCACAAAGAATAATATAAATTACTTTGGTTAATAGCTTCTTGGATTTCATTATGTAGTATGATCATGAGAGACAATTACCATATTACGAAAAGGAAATGCCTTCCTCGAATCAATTCCGAGAGCCTTTGGATCATAGTGTACAATTTTGAGTTCCCGTCCTGCAGCTTTAGCACAGAGTCTGGCCATTCCATCCAAAGTCACAGCACGATCACACACACAGTTAAATATTTTGCCATTTGCGGCAAGGGGTTTCTCAACAGCAAGAGACAGCATGCTGGATAAGTCCCTCACATGTGAAATGTTAGTCAGTTGCATTCCTGATCCAGGGATCGGAACTGGTCTATTGCGAACAATTCCTGCAAAATAAGAATTATTTCACCATGAGAAATGATCTCTCAGACTGCAGATTCTTATAAAATGCATGGAAAAATTATTATCATAAAGTGCCAAAGCTAGAATTTGCAGTCAAATATTGTATTTTTACTGCAAACATATCAAGTCAATATAGGGAACAACATATTAACAAACAAACAAATAAATAAATATAATATAAATAAAAACAGAAGTTTCATCAGTTTAGCTGAAACTGACTAAAATCAATACTTCAAACCTTGAGAGAGAACCTTCTCCATCCAGCTTAGCTCTAACCAGATCTTCTTATTCTCTTTTATTGAGTCTTATCTTTCATAAGATTTCATTGAGATTGGAACACTTCTTGATGCTTGTTCAAACTTCTGTTCATTCGTTTGAGTCCGGTGGACTCTATTATGTTACCTTGAAAGCTCAAAAATATAATCTAATATCCTACCAAATTCTTTTGTTGAATCCAGGATTCCCATCTATGATGATTTTAAACCAAGATGCTGTGTCCAATATTGAATTTGTGCTTGGTGTGCCACGGTAAAGCACAAACTTTGGAGCAGTAGTTTATGGAGGATACAACAAGGTCTCTAAATGCTGCAAAATGAATAATTAGGGAAAGATCTAATTAAATTTGTTGCGGCCAATCCCCTATTGCACCCATCACCGGAGAAAAGCACCTGCAAAAAAAGTTCGCACTGATCGGAATTATATCCGACGGAGACCCTTCGATGCTTAAGCCAGTGAAGAGTGGTGAACAGCAGATAGAATATTCAAAGTGGCAGAGTATGAGCCCAGAATTACCTTACCAATGCTGTTCATTTACCTCCCTTTTATAAATGATTCAGATGTAACCGTCGAGCACGTGGTCCCGCTTTTTATGCAACTAAGATGTAGTTACCCCGATTATCGGACCATAATCATGGAGTTAGTGGGCAGTTTATGCCCACTAATGATCGTGGCATGTAGTTATTACCCACGATTATAGCATCGCATTTATATATTTGGCAGTCGGCTGTTTGACAGTCGGCCATGAAGACGGTCAGTCGGCCATGAAGACGGTTAGTCGGCCATGACATGAAGATGGTCAGTCGACTATGGAGATGGTCAGTCAGTCATGACATGAAATGGTCAGTCGGCCATGACATGAAGATAGTCAGCCGGCCATGACATGAAGATGGTGAGTCGATCATGAAGATGGTCAATCGGCCATGATATAAGATGATGAGTCAGCCATGAAGACGGTCAGTCGGCCATGAAGATAGTCTATCGGCCATGACATGAAGATGGTCAGTCGGCCATGAAGATGTTGCTTCAGCCATGATGACTCTACTTTGGTCAGATGATTCTGGTTCAGCCATAATGACTCTGCTTCGGCCAGATGACTCTCATGAGAGCTGAATTCTGAAAGTTTCTTCTCTTCCAGACCCTCCCCTGTTGGGATCTCTTGGCTCTTTTTATATAGATATAGAACAAAGGCCGATCTTGAATATGGGAGCCGACATAGAATCAGGGGGAGCAAATCCGATTGTCCCTACAAAATTAAACCCACATGAAAAAGTTTTGAAATGATCTTTGATGCATAATGGAGAGCTAAGATAGAGCGGCAACTAGAAATGGATTTTTAAGAGTTGTTGTATCCTGGGAACTAGTTTATCTAAACCACTGCATGGTGAGGGTGACTTCAATTTTTAAGAAAGCACTACCATACAACATGCCTTAAGGTTCTTTAGCTACCTAAAGAGAGAGAGAGAGAAACCAAAATGGAAAGGAAAGAGAGAAGAGAAAATGTTAGTTTTACAACTTCATTTAAGATTAACTAACCTAGCACTTTAGACCCCACATCACAATAAAATGCCAGCACAAATATTCATGGGTTTCCAAAATAAGTTTCATTTGCACAAAAAGATAAGAATTAGCCGAATACAAAATTTCATAGTCATCAGAAAATTCTCTCTCATCAAAATACAGATATTAACGAGATCAATTTGAGATTCACATAAAGCCATAACCATCAAGCCTAATCCCAATTATTCATGGTTGGCTTCATGAAACCTCAGTATCCAAGCATACCTGTATAGGGCTGTCTCTGGTTTATTTCACATTTTCCACATTCTTTTCCACAAGTTCCATACATGTTGTTTTAGGTCTTCCCATCCACTTTGTACATCCTTCAACAGATATTGAGTACACCACCTTACATCACTTTGTACATATCTTCACATGGTTTCTGCTTTCTTCTCCCTTGCATAGGCTGTAATTCATTGATAAATATCTCTCATGATATCTTGTAAGCAATCTCATCATTTGCTGTATAATCTTAACTCTTGTAATTATTAAAGATCCAGGTTATTAGACTGTAACCTTCTTTATCATCTAAAACACTACATTATGTTTTAGCCATTTATCATGACTATAAATAGGAATTTTTGCCCTCATTGCTTTCAAGTTACAATAATGCAAGCATGAAAATACATTATGTATAAACAGACATGCACATATACATATATATTATACACACATATGCACATACATATATATCTGTGTGTGTGTGTGTGTATGTATGTATGTATATGTATATATATGTATATGCATATGTATATGTATGTATACGAGAATGTAGCTTGTTTCTGGTAATTAGAACCATATAAGATAATTTAACTAAACGTTCTGCTTCATGAAATTGTGAAATCACAGGTAATTCCATTAAAGATAATAAATAAATTGAAAAGGAAAGTATAAACATGAGGCAAGTGCTGGAGGTCTTACGATCAAAGAACCATTCCTCACAGTCCTTGTTATTTCCAGATCCAATCATATACTGTGGACGAAATATTGCCCAGCTACTAAAGGATAGATCTGCAATGTATTTCTCCACGAATACGTGACTGGCATCATCTTTGACGGGGTCCTGCATATTTGGAGAGTTCATTTTGATATGACTAAACAAAAGCTAAAGTCTCCTTGCAGGGTTACTAGTTCATGAGGAAGCATTAAAATTAGTCGTTTGAAAGCTACTTGCTCTAAGAGTCATAATCCATAATTGCAAATAAACTTAAATAACCATGCTTTGTAATATATTGTAACTATGCAAATTCAGCAGTTTTGTTTTGAAATCACTAAATTGAACTCACTTATTGTGAGAGTAAGGTATACCCTAAAAGCCATTTGCATGTAATTTTGAATATTGGAATAATACATGAATATTTGATATGTATGTCACTAAATAGTATTGATTATGCATCAAACATTGGCCTTAGAGCCAAAAAAGAGTGTAAGTGCTTCAGGTGAATTATCCGTGATTGAAATGTTAATCATAGGGAGGATTGGGCATCACACCTATATGGCTGCTGAGATGTATGGTAACCATGCGAAGTTTCTTGTCCGCCGGGATGACCTCGCACAAATACTTGGATTGTGCCATCACATTAAATAGTAAATATAACCAAAAGCAATCCATCTCAAAATCATTTTCAAGGGTTGAGAAGCAAACCAGGTGCATAGCTTGCAAGTGGATCCTTGACTTGAAGTATAGGACACATGCCACATTCCGGTGATTAGTCAAATGAGGGTCACACTCATGTATCGATCATGGTTTATTGGATTATATGCTTGATGGAAGCACACCGAACTGCTAGGTCCAATTATAAGGGTCAGGCTATCTGATGAGGGAACCATCATATATCATGGTGTCCACATCAAGGTAGAGATATGATCACGCAAATGTTTGGAATAGAATACTTAACTAAGCCTTCATCGCAAGTTAGTTGGGGTTAGCTACATGAATCCTTTCCTCCATTCTACTTTATGAGAGCTATACTGCCTAAAGATGTAGAGATATCAAGTCTAGATTTATTTATAGCAAGGATGATGAAACCATCCCGAACCACCCAATTTAGGGCATATCGAGCCATACTAGTAGCAAACCAGGATATTTCGACAAGCAAAATGAGAAACTAGCGGCAGAAGGGGAGAGAGAGAAGGAAAGAATGGAAAAGAGAGGGGTGGAGGGAGGGGAAGAAAGAGAGAGGAAGGGTGGCGGACGGCAGATGGAAGCCAGTGGAGGGCCTCGGAGGGGCAGCGCGTAGCATGAAGGGGGATGAGGGGCTCCACCCTGATTTTTCTATTTGTTAGAAACACGGGTCCAGATGAGGCCCCTTTTAATTCAAAAAAATTAAGTAAAGTCATCAACCCCTGAAAGTGCAAGGGGTTTGTGAACTTCACTTAACTTTTTCAAAATAAAAAAAAGGGTGCCCCTTCGGGACCCAAATTTTGAACCAAATTGGGGAACTGGAGGTGTAGCCCCTTCTTCAGCCTTTCGTGCTGCTCCATGGCCCTTTGTTAGCCTCTGTCGGCCATCCGCTGACCTCCTCTCTACCTCCCTTGCTCTCTCTCTTCCCCCTCTCCCTTTCTTCCCCTCTCTCTCTCTTCCTCTCTCTATTTTCCCAATTCCCCGCCCTCTCAGTTGTATTAGTACAGGCCCGACATGGAATGGTATGAAGGTATACAAAACTACTGCCAGGCAACTAGTTTGAGATCTAGTATTGGCACAGCAATCATTGACTTATAGAATTTACGAAAGTAGGCTTCAGATCCTCTTTTCTTTCATCAATGATTCCTAAAATTGAGTTATAAGTCCTCTATTTATACTAGTATCATTCCACCGTTAAACAGTTCATCTTCTAGTTGTAAAAGGTTATAGCTTTTCACAAATAAAGATGACTAGTGTAAAAATTATAAAAAATAAAATTCTATAGAAGGTAAATCTCAACTTCTATATCAACTATGTCTTTGGCCGCTTTGGACCTTTCTGGTTTGTAAAGATAGACTTGTTAAACTATTCCAAAAAGATTTTTTTGAACTTTGACCGACTCATTTAAAGATTGAACCAAGGCTCACTATGCTGATACCAAGGCTTGGATCAGTCGGCCAGCGATGTGGATCAGTACATCCTTGTGCCATTCCATACCGAGCCTAAACTGACACAATAGAGAGAATGGGGGGAAGAGAGAAAGGGGAGCAAGGGAGTGAAAGGAGGGAGAGGAAAGATAGAGGCCAGTGGAGGATGCCCTAAGGCCGCCAAAAAGCAGCAGAAACATTGGAAGGTTAGAGGAGAGGCTCCACCCTCCTGACTGAAACAGGGATGATGCCTTGATGGCCCTCCAACAGCCTCCATCGGCCTTCTTTTCATATCCCTCTCCTTCCCTTCTCCCTCTCTCTTTTCCTCTCTTTCCTTCTCCATCTCCTCTTTTTTTGTTGGTACAAGGAGGCACTCACACCATTATAGTATGAGCACAATCCAAGAAATCAGAATACAAAATATCCTGTAGGGTCTATGGGCAAGCATCGCCCTCACGTCAGGTCCAATCTTCAGTGTGTTCAGCAACAAAGAATGCAACCTAATCTGCTACACTGTTCGTCTCCCAGAAGATGTGTCGAATAGATATCATGATGGAATGATGAAGGGACCTCCAGATGTCACGGAGGAGTGGATGAGCTTCTGGATGCTTCGCCTCATTCCAGATCCAATCGATGATTGTGGCAAAGTCGTCCTCAATGAAAATCCTCTCTGCCCGCAACTCTTGCCTTGTCTAAATGAGAATCATCTCCATCTCCTCCTCCTTCATTGGTTTCTCATTTTGAATGCTAGAACTATCCTGGTCCACCACTGGTATGGTTTAGTATATCCTGAACCAAGCAGTTCAGGATGATTCTGCAATCCCTGAGTGAAACAAAGAATTTGCCCCTAATAGTTAGTGCATCATAAATCTAGAAAGTTACCTAATTTCGAAAAAAAGCAACTCAAACGGATATCATATGGGCAAGTAATGGCCTCTAAAAGTTTTGAGCATAGTTTGACTCTTGATATGGTAGTTCTTGCACTAGGACATCATCTAGATCCATGTACAGTAGCCAGAATAGTCCACTTCAAGTATGGTGATAATCCTAGATCATAGAAACAATTAATTAATTTGTAAATCTATTGACTTAGTAGTTAATTATTTGGAAAGGTATGTATGAACAATTTCACCTAAAATGTGACCAACATGAATGGGGATCCTGGATAGACCATGACATTGCATGACAAAGGGTTTGATGGTGCTTATGTTCTCAATAATCATTTAAGAACACTAGAATGGTGGGGCTAATGCAATTACAAAGCTTGTGGAAGAGTAAGGAATTACTAGCTTCATCCTACCAGGGATTTAGTAATGTGATATGAGGATTATATCCTATGTCCAACCACACCACTAATGTATGACATAGCAGACCTTAAGGGGCAGGTTATTGTTGATACGAGGAGATGAGTTGACCTACACTAGTAACATGTCTAGCACATGCAACCTATCACCAACTATTATTAGAATGGATTATAATTAATTACTCTATCAATTATTGTTTTATTGGATCAAGTAAGATCTGATTGAGAATTAATTGAGCTTAAATTGGGCCTAGAAGAGTCTAACTGGATTGGGTCAAGCCTAGTCAAGAAAGGTGTAGGTTTGGACCAAATCCAACCTAGTCTAGGTTTAGAAGAGTGGGCAGTCACCTTTCTTAGTATGCCACCCTCCCTCCTCCCCTTTGTGCAGTAGAATGTGAAATCCTCTAGGGGAGCTCGATGCACAAAGAAAGAGACACTGTAGCATGGGTTACTCCCCCTTCTTCTAGTATTTGAATCCAACTAGGATGCCAAAGAGGTTTCCTAGTTGTATCCAGCCACCAAAATATAGGGCTTCTCCCTTTTATAGGGGGCCTTGGGGGGCATAAGGAAGTGAACAAAATTGTAAGAAACCACATAGGTACTACTCCACGAAGAAGAGAAAATAGGAGAGGAAGAATGCTTACATCTAAAACAACAAAATTATTCCATTGGGTGAAGCATCTCCTTAGCTCACTATTCTAGAGTTTAGAGTCCAAAAAAGGCTATCTTTGATGGTGCACATGGACCAATGCAGATGAGAACGGCAAAGCTTGGAGGGTTGTGTGTTTTCACAATATGAACAAACTCCTCGGACAACAAAAACAACTCCAGAATCATATCATGGGTTGGAAACATTCTTTAACACCCTCCAAGCATATTTTTATGCATCAATATATCATGAACAAGGTCCTAAATTCTGCTTCAAACACCTAGGATAGATCACCATGTCTATCATTTATGTCACGGCAAACTCATTTTGCTTTCACAACATAGTAACCTTCAAAAAAAGTAGACCAATCACGTAAGTCTAAGCAACTTAGAATATTTAGGGCCTGCTTGGCACCATTTCTGTTTTTGTTCTTTATAAACTAGTGAAATACCACCTGGAGCTTGACATTGAAGACAGCAATTTGCACAAAACTTCTGCTATTCGTTGATTCTATTTTAGCCCATTTTCTTGCAAAGCCTCTGAAGATTTTCACTGAACAACTTGAAAATGGAAAAGGTTTTTTCATCATATGGGTTGCTCGTATGGTACATTTTTTCTTCTTGGGCTTTTGAAAACTAAATCAGAATATGAAAGAAATAACAAATGCCCTTAGTTTTATTATATTTGATTATATAACCAAGGACTTCATAGCTTATGATGATAATAATGTGAAGAAGATGGATAAGAAAAGGGGAAAAAAACTTGATAGGATCTGACTTTTAAGAGATGGGATAGGGATGATGTTTCATTTGAAAGGTTTCAAAGGAGAGAAAACAAAGACTTGGATAGAGACCAGAGATAACAAAATTCATTCTATGGCTGAGAAAATGGCTCTACTAGATGGGATGGGGCTTTTTGTCATGGTACTTGACTCAAAGATCTTAATAAACTAGGTTGCTATAGTACTATTTATTTATATGATCATGAGTCATGACAATCTTTTTAATTATGTAAACTATTATTATTTGTTCACAACATACCACCAAGTGCTTGCGTGGATGGTAGCAACTCTTGCTACTTGGGCAAGAGGTCAAGGGTTCACTTCCAGTTTACCTTAAAAGGAGGGGTGGATATAGGGCAGAAAAGATGAGGATTAGCCCCTCTATTCTCACAAAAAAGAAAAAAAGAAGAAGAGAGAGAGAGAGAGAGAGAGAGAGAAGAA